>JAHBCN010008681.1:37815-106435 GCA_019359885.1 Listronotus oregonensis | reverse complement strand
AACAGCTGATCTTATTTCCTTTGTCTCACACAACTGGGACAAGCGCTTGAGTTTCATGGTAAATCCCAGATCGTTACTCTTCACATATTCAAAGCTTTTGATCAGGTATGGCATGATGGGCTTTTTAACAAACTTTCTTCCTACGGTCTTCCACCTAACCTTTGTTCTTGATGGTCATACTTTTAGCTTTTATCCAATTAATGCTGAAGTGCCCCAGAGCTCAGTACTGGCCCTAACTCTGTTTCTTCTTCACATCAACGATCTCCTCTCTTCCACAACCAATCCTATCCATAGTTTTGCTGACAATAGTACCATCCACTCCAATATTTAATTTTTTAAGCCACCCTATAATTCTGATTTAAAAAACAAGCGCAGGCCAATGCAGAATTTTTTTTATACAAGACCTTAAAGTAATCCTGATTTGGGGCGCCAAAAATCTTGTCCAGTTTAATGCCTTCAAAACATAGTGATGTTCGCTTTCGCGAAAAAAGTCAGTCAATGCTCATCCGTTACTTATGAACGGCCAAGTTCTGCAGAACAAAGAACCGTTTAATCTTGTGGGTGTTACTTTTAGTGTTACCTTAACTGGCACAAACAGGTTACATTCATAACCTCAACAGCTTCAAAAAAGCTTGTATTCCTTTTTCGAGCCGGAAAATATTTCTCTTCATCTAATATGTATACTCTGTATGTATGCCAGATCAGACCCTCTTTAGAATATTGTTCTTACGTCTGGAAAATGGCGTCTCCTACAACACTTAGCATTCTTGATTCCATTCAGAGAAGAGCTCTTCGTCTTATTAATGATCCCACACTTACAGAAAAGCTTCCTTCTCTTGCCCACCGGGCGAGCGATGGTGCAGCCACGAGGAATCGATGTGGTAGGAAATCTATGCCAAATATTGCAATAAAATTGGCTGGTCAAAAAAAAAAGATTTCCGTTAAGGTTGCGTCGCAACCAATGCGGCTTGACGGACCTCGTTCCTTAACCTCGCACCGAAGCCCCACAACTACCTCATCCCACACCCAAAAGAAACCGCAAACACCCACCACAGAAATAATAACTGAAAGGTGGAAAACTAAAAGAAAGGTAAGATAAAGATAAGGTAAATAAAGGAATCCCCAACGTTCCACCGTGCAGAGGGGGGCAAAGCTATAGCGCCTGCCAAGCTAAAAAGTACCAGGAAGTACTGCGAGAAATAATACATAAAATTATAGGGTGTTCTGAATGGTGGCACTACCCCAGCATCTGTCGCAGCTAATAGGCCGAACGCAACCGAGCCAGAACGCAGTAGTGTGGCCCAGCTTAATGTAGTGCCTCATTAGGGTCACTACACCAAACCACACCCTCCGACGCCTGACCTTCTATTTCAGTCTGCTCTTCCAGAGATCAAAAGTTCTCCGGGAGGGCGGCGCTGCGGCACCGCTGTGGCACCAACACCACGCAGCCTGTCAATAAAAAAGAAACAACCAAAAAGGTAACCATATCAGAAAATACACTCTGAAAATCCATTAAGAAACTAAATGAAATGCAATGATAGCGAACAGAAGGTTCACGTCAAAAAAAAAATTAAATTTAAAAAGGCAATAGAAATAAAGCAAAGAGAAGGCAATTAAAAAAAAATAAAAATACAAATCGAGATATTGTGGCTGAAGGCTAACACTATCCCAGCGTTTGTCGGCTTTTTACCGACACTAGGTCCCAGTGCAGGATTATTCTAACTAACCAGCAATGTCGAGACTCCCATCATGTTTCGCGCCAAGCTGGATGCATCGACACCATTGGTTGCCCATCTCTGCAGGGCATATAATCTGCAGTGACTGTTAATGTGTTGTTTGCCTGTTTTGTTGAATCCAAGTGATGGCAGGTGTGCCAGCCACTACACCGTGAAGAGGGATGGTGTCCAAAACTACAAACAACACATTAACAGTTGGTCACTATCTCTGACCCGTCCCAAGAAAACTTCTACCAAATTGATGGCCCCTCCAAACCAAAACGAAAACCGTTTCAAAATTAATTAATGGCCCAGCAGAAAAATGGCCCGTCCGAAGAACCCCAAGATGTTAAGGGGTATTTTCCACTAACACGTGATCCCTGCGGCGTCGAACTGCAAGTCCTGCAATGCAGATTTCTTTCCCGAAACAGCCAAAAAGGCAACGCAAACCAACAAAATCCACACAAAACCAAAGGTAACTTAAATCGGGAAAGATTTTTGGGAAATTTGCAGCACAAATCCTATAAAGATGGCTTGAATACCAGAAGCTGCAAATTTTCCTAGTTCTCGCCTTGAAGAATGACGTGAAAGTGGCAAATGGTAAAACATGGCCGACGGCCCTTCATCCTTCTCAAAGAGTAACAGTGGGGCTCGCGCATCGCTGCTAATTCTAGGAATTTTCTCGCCTCTGAATTGGCAACATCGTTCACATTTTGAGTTGCCTACCCACGCTGCCCAAATAACAATGTTAATTTTTTAGTACATAATACTACGAGGGGTAAAAGCAACGTAAAGCATAAGGTAGGATACCAAATACGATAGAAAAACAGAAGTAACCCAGCAATTACAATTAAATTTGGAGCCTTTTGCCAAAAATAAACTGCAAAAAAAATGAAAACCGACCTGCATTAAGGTAAACAAACTAGATTATTAAAAACAAACGTAGAAATAAAAACTAACCGTGACAAGCTGTAGGGGATTTGTCCCTCTTTCATAGGTATTTTCACGACTTCTGCTCCGAAGAGTATAATTCATCCTTTGGCAGCTGCCAACAGACCAACACGTAGTGCCACTTTTTTGCATCATTTTATAGTCCAGCTTGTGAGGCCCCGAACTTCTCACTTTGTTCGTTTGTTCATCCCTAGAGTATCCAGACTATGGAACCTGTTACTCGCAGAACTTTATTCTTTCCCACCAAATCTCCAAATATTTAAGTCTCGTGTGAATTACCACGCTACAGACACCCACGGTACGTTAGTATTTAGTCCTGAGCCTTCGTGAACTGTCCCAAGATTAAAAAAATGGCTTTCTTCCAATTGTTTTTACAATATTATCCCCCCTCTAACCTTTTTCTGAATCCGCCGCTGCACCCAGGGCACATTGAATTACCAATTACATTTTTATTGGCAACAGTTGCTTTCAAACGTGGTATTCTAGCAGGGGTATTGGTTTTAAATTTAAAACTGATACATTATGTCATTAAGTGTCTACATATTTTCATATTTTTTAATTTAAAAATTGTAACCCAATGAATATATTTACCGATTAAAATTTACAAACATAACAAACTTCCATCTAACCCTACTAAATCGACTTACTTACTTTTGAGCTCATAATTTGAGTTACCAACAAACAATATAAAAGAATAATTTTTGCCATGTTAAACTGAATTTGATAGGTTGACAATTTTTCTTTATGTAAGACTTCGAGACTTTCAACAAATTGATATATTATGAAATTAGCAATAATTTAAACTAATGTATGTTAATAATAGAACAAAATTGTAAGGAATTATGTTATCTTACTTTAACAAACCATTTATTATCATGCTATGGTATATTTAAAAAGGGGATTTATTCATATTATTATTACAATTCATATCCAAAAAAAAACTGCGTTTTATTTATTTATTTATTTAATAATATAAGCCCAACAGGCAACTATTAACAGGGCTACAAATATAAACTATTTAAACATAAATTAACATTAAAGAGAAAAAGAAAACAAAACTTCAAATAAACGTAACAAATTTAAAATAAATTTAAACAACAAAGTCCAGTACCTAAGCATAATCTGAACACGTTCGAACAAACAAACCATAATCCATTGAAAAATCACAGTGCAATGCAATAACATTGTATAAGGAACACATCCTTTGTATTGGTGACAGGTATAAAGCAATAGTATAGTCTGTCTCAAAGTATATCGTTATGACTTTTGACGGACCATACCCCAATAAACCTTTAACGATTTTATTACCTATTGTTATTGGGTAAACCCATTTGTTCATAAGGGCAGAGGTGGGCCGGGTATTTCTTGAGTATTAACCATTAGGCATATAAATATTTTGGCTAATATTTTAGTGGCAGTGTTGAATAACCGTTTTTACTGTGCGTTTCGAAAAAGTTGTTTTACGAGAATATAACAATGTCGCGTCGAAATCATTTGTCATTAGATGCAAAAGAGGTTGTGAAAAATGTGTATGAAACTTTATTCAGCAGAGGTCTAATTAAACAAGAAGCTTTAATAGAAACCTGTCTTCTTACAAAAACTCCAATATCATCGATAAGGAATATTATTATTGGTGAAAAATTGAACAAAAGAAAAAAACGTAGTGATTTTCAATCTCACCGTATAGACAATAGTGATCAGGACCTAATAAGAAGGAAAATATATTGTTTTTTTTTTTAAGCGGAGTTATTCCTACCTTGGATAAACTAAAAAAGAAGCTAGACGAAGACGAAACCAATATAAATATTAGCCGTGCCACCCTCCATAGAGTTGTTTGTAAAATGGGAATTAAATACCGCAAAATAGACAAAAGACAAGTAGTAATGGAATCGCACAGATTACGCACTTGGAGATTTAATTACCTTCAAGAAATTAAAAGATATAGGTTAGAAAACAGATCCACAATTTACCTTCATGAAACATGGTGCGATACACACGACACAGTATCCAAAGAATGGGTTGATTCCAGTCAAAACTGTCAGACGAAAGCACCTTCAAATAAAGGAAAACGCATTACCATAATACACGCTGGTTCAGAAGACGGATTTGTCCTAAACTGCTTGCTGTTGTCTGCAAAGAATATTAAGGTTTCTAGCTTGGATTATCATGAGGATACAAGTGCAGAACGTTTTAAAAACTGGTTTCAAAATTATCTTTTAAAAAATTTTCCAAACAACAGTGTTATTGTCATGGATATACACAAAGCACCAGCTTCATCAAGTCCAAAAACTGAAATCCAGGAATATATGTTAGAAAGGATATTTATTTTAAATTCAGTTATAAAAAAAGCATATTTTGGAAGTCCTAAATTCATATGCAATAAAAAAAACAATATGTATGCGATAATTTGGCTGAACAGACCGCTTCCTCCGTATCACTGTATGTTTAACCCCATAAAGCATTAATTTGTGGAACCAAGTAAAATCAAAGATTAGAGCAGGAAATGTTACACCTACTTTAAGTTCAAGTGTTATAAATTTGATAATAAATGTAATTACTAACATACCAGTTGAGAGCTGGAAAAATATTCACTACAGCACATTATAAAAATTGCGCACTCTTACATTTCTATCCAAAACAACATAAATCCTATTGTAATTAATCTCAATGATGACTCTGATAGTGAAACAGAATTAGATTTAGATATTTAGATTAAAAATGTAATTATGTATAGATAATGCAGTTATAAATTTATAAAAAATTTGCACATATTTAATTTCTTAATGTAATTTTAAGATTATACTTACCTTAATAAACAATAAATTACAATTCTTTATATTATTAAAGTCCGTCCCTAATGTTCTGTCCTTTAATACCTACCGATCCGCAGTTTTATTGCTGTCGGCAGTTATAATCCATAAATGAAGGCAAGAGCTAACACGGTATACTTTGAGACAGACTATACCGGGAGATGGCAAATAGAAATAACTACTGTTTCTACTTGCGATCCTCGAGACTGCAAAGTTAATTTCACCCAACAGAGTTGGACAGACAGTGACTCCATTAATTAACTTATACAAAAACACAGCACTATGAAGATTCCTTTTTTTCTTTAAGCTTTCCATACGAAATCGCGTTACAGTAGGCCATCATCTATCCCCCTCTGTGGATAAGTAGCTTCCTCTTTTAAAACCTATTATTTTAAAAACTTTCTTTGGACCTGTTCCACTGCTCCCAAGGCCGCCGGCATGGGGGGTCAGGGGATGTCCGTCGACCCCCTTGGGTTTTTGAAAATTACCTAAAATAAAACAATTCCCGTTTAAATCCTTAAATTTTACAATATCGCCTAGGAATTTTAATAAGTATGATTATTATTTGGATATTAAAATTGTGGTTAGTTTTTGTATTGGCGTTTTTAATTTAATTAATTCTCGACTAGTATAATTAACTTAGGCTTTTTGACCTCTCTACATTTTTTTCTGGCGGCCAAATTATAGATGCATATTTAAGTTTATCCCTAACCAAAAAAAAATTGACAGTTTCTATAAATTAAGCTCAACATTTGTAAAGATTTAGAGACAATCTTATCAACATGAAAATCAAACCATAATTTTAAATCCAAAAAAACGCCTAAGTCTCTTATAGTATTTACTCTTGTCAATTCAGTTTCACCAATATGATAATTATAATTAGCAGTCTTTATCCTTTTTGTAAAGTCATTACTGAGCACTTCCTGGCATTAAGAAGAAGACAATTATTGTTGCACCAGGACTGCACAGCCCTTAAACTCTCTTGCAATCTCTCACAAACGTCTGTATTCTCAATGCGAGTATATAGCTTCAGGTCATCAGCAAATATTTGATGTTCTACTTCGGTGACCTTAGAAATGTCATATATGAAAATGAGAAACAATAAGGGTCCCAAGTTAAAACCCTGAGGTACCCCCGATAAAGCTGTAAAAGAGTCTGACCTGAAACCATTGTACTGTACATACTACTGAGTTCTATTCTCTAGGTAACTTCTAATAAAAAATACAAATTTATTTACAAATCCAATTTTACTGAGTTTATTTAAGAGAATAGTGTGATCTTTGAACTTATCAAAGGCCTTTAAAAAGTCGGTAAACACCACATCAACCTGGCCCCACTGTCAATAATATTTGTTGTATAACGACTAAAACACGCAAAGTTGGTGGTAGTTGACCTTCCCCTCACAAAGCCATGCTGGCGCCGAGACAACTGTCCTCTAAACACTCCAAAAATACGTTTGTACAGCAACATTTCAAAAAACTTTGAAAAACCTCAAATAAGAGAAACAGGCCTGTAGTTTAGTATGTCCATTTTGTTTCCATTTTTAATTATTGGGCAAATTTTTGCAACTTTTCAGCACTCTGGATATTTAGCTTGTTTTAATAAAAGATTAAAAATTTTGCACAACTGTGATGCCAATATATATATGGTATCTTTTATAAAAAAAACTAGACAAAGAGTCTGGATCACTGGACAGTTAGGCTTAAGTCCTTGAGACTTTATTACACTATTTTCTGTAAATGATGGAATTGATAACAAATCATGACCCAGTCCAACTACAACTTCAGTTTCTGTCTCTCGAAGGTTGAAACGATCGTAGACATTGCCAAAGTAATCGGCAAAAGCCTTTAACATACAGGCCTCTAAAAACGAACTGCACTCCGCCGCACAAAATTCCGCCACTTATTTTCGATTAAGTTATATAAGTTATGACTTTTTTATTGGTATTTCTGTTTTCAAGATTCTTTTATCGGGCACATGTATTGACATAATGTTTTTATTATTCTGATAATACCTACTTTTAAACAACCTGTATAAAATTTGAGGTAGCTGATTTTGTTTTTTTATTATTCCATAATCTCTTTTTTTGTATAAGCTGCACAATTTTGAATAAACCCTTATAAAAGGAAATATATTCTTATAAAATGAATATATTAGCTGGCACGTCGGTAAAAATCAAACGAAGGTGACGTTTAAAGTAAAGCAGAAGCCGTAAAAATAAATATAAAAGAGCAACAGTTCCCTACAGCCCGTTGGTGGGCAAGAGAAGAAAGCTGTTCTGTAGGCGTGTAATCATTGATAAGACGAACAGCTCTTGGAATGAAATTAAGAACAGCTGATCTTATTTCCTTTGTCTCACACAACTGGAACAAATGCTTTGAATTTCTTAGTGAATCCCAGATGATGCTCTTGACATATTCAAAGCTTTTGATCAGGTCTGGCATGATGGGCTTCTTAAGAAACTTCCTTCCTACGGTCTTTCACCTAAGCTTTGTTCTTGGCTCTCCAGTTTCCTTTCTAATCAACGTATATCAGTTATTGTAGATGTTCATTCTTCCAGCTTCGACCAAACTAATGCTGAGGTGTTCCAAGACTCAGAACGGGCACCAACTGTGTTTCTTTTTCACATCAACAATCTTCTCTCTTCTACAACCAATCCTATCCATAGTTATGCTGACGATACCCTCCACTCTAATTTTCAAGTTTTTAAGCCAACCTGTAATTCTGATTTGGGAAACAAGCGCAGGTGAATGCAGATATCTCTTTCATTAGACCTAAACTTATTGTTTATATTATTACCTAACCTAATTTAAATATAAACAGAAACGCAAAATATAAGAAATCACTATCTAAATATATAAAAGATATATTTTATGAATATAAATTACTTAATGATTTATAGAAGTTTTAAGTCCGGTACGGGCGATGCCTTTTAAATACGCTTGCTGGATAACCCAATTGTTTATTTAGTACGAGATAGCGTAAGCTTGCCACAAATGCGATCTAAAGTTCGATTATCTATTATTTTGATGCCTTCAAAACACAGTCATGTTCGCTATTTTAAGAATAACCTTAACTGGCACAAACACATTACATCCATAGCCTTAGCGACTTCAAAAAGCTTGGGTTTCCCTTTTCCAGCCAGAAAGTATTTCTCTTCTTCCAATCTGTATGCTCTGTATGTATCCCAAATCAGACAATCTTTAGAATATTGTTCTCATATCTGGAGAATGGTGTCTTCCACAACACCTACCCACTAAGCAAAGAACATCTTGAGCACGTTTTGTAACGTTATTTAAAAGTAACTGTGATAACGTTTAGTGTTAAACGTTATTTTATCATGTCTGTTTCGTTTTCTTGAATTGTTACTGATAATTTTCGTTTCTGTAACATACCCTTGTAAATATTTTTAATACGGTATAGAACAAACATCTTAGTGACGTAATTTTTATGTACACTTATGTTAACGTTAAAATGTTGCCATGTATAGAACGGTCTTTTAAATACAAGTTCGTTTACATCTGTTAATATACGTATCAGATACGATTATAATTTGTTAAAACATAAAATGTTATTGGTGTAACGTTATAATAATGATATTATTTAATGCAGAATCGTTACGTTTACTGCGTCTATTACATTTCCTCGTGGAAATGTAAACACATTAACATATCGACCTCGTTTGCTTAAATGTACCCCGCAAGAGATTGTTACATTTTTTGACGACGACGCCAGGTTTAGAGAAAGAAGCTTCGCTTTAGTACTTAACCTTACTTTATTTTAAGAACAATTGTGTTTTTTGGTTTTTCTCGTGATATTAAAGGGAAATATTGATCGGAAAGTAAGTATATTACAGTATTTTCTATTACACTTCAGTTTTTATGTATGTATGTAGGTCTGAAGGTATATAGATAAACTGACCAAAAATCCAGATTTTAAAGTTAAGGTTTTTAAGCCATAAGTTTAGAAAATCCAGCGTTAGCCGTTTCCTTAAGATAAATATTGGAGTAATAAGTCCGGATTTAGTTTGGTGAGGTACCTTCCATTCCCTAGATACATATAAATTGAAGAAACTATAGATTAAAATTTGGTTGCTTTATACCTTACATATTAGTCATTTAAAAGACTGGAAAGTAGTGTTTTTGCAAGTCGAGGCAAGCGGTTTGTAGGGCGAGCCGTAATTGACCGTAGGCGACTCCTTGAAGCTTGGCCAGACCTGCAAAACACTTGTTTTTCGATCATGTAATGTACAATTTTTCAACCTTAGATATTAAAAAAAAAACAATAATAATATTTTAATGATCGACAACAGGTCTATTTATCCGCTTGACATGGATTTGATACTTATTATAACAATAAGAATAATTTAAGACACCCACAGTACGGTAGTAGTTAGGCTAAGCCTTCGTAGACTGTCCAAAGATAAAAACCACTGAAGTTCGTTTCAGTAACAACCATGCATAAAAACGGCTATGCTCTAAATAGCAGCATATTTTTCATTTCATGGATCTGCAAAGTAGCCTGAAAAAAAGTTACTTTCTGGCCAGAATGTTTTCCATCAGAAAATGGGTATTTTCCGATCGGTCAAAAAAAAAACTTTTTAGGGGACTTATATAGCAAAAATTGAGTATTTTAAATAAATGAAATACTTCGGTTGAATAAATTTGATCAAAGTTGTAACTTAAAGGATTCACTGTGAAGTATTTTTTGTACTTTTTAGAGCCCTAAATTTGTTTACATTATACAAGGTGTTTTCTAATTGTATGTCAGTATTTAGAGAAGCAGTTTTTAGGTACATTTTAAGAAATTTTAATGAAATTTGCATAATGTACTATGACAGAACATTTTTAAGTGTACCACATTTTTTATTTTCACCAGTGGCGTTCGTACAGAATTTGACCGGCCTATTTTGGCAAATAAAAAAATTTGGTACACTAAAAATGCTGCTTGATACATAGTACATGTAAGCCAAATTTCATTAAAATATCTAAAGTGGTATTACAGATATTAATAATAAATTATATATTTTTAAAAATTTACTCCCCCGTATCTCAAAAGTTAAGAGGTTTAGGACATACGTTTATATGAAGTTTTCTTCTTAAAATGGACCCAAAAAGTGCCTCTTTAAATATTGACGGACAATTAAAAAACACCCTGTATAATGTAAAAAAATGACCAACCATAATATTTTATTTCTCGTAAACAGTTGATTTTATTGATGTTAATCAAGAATACCTTTTTTAGTTTAAGGTTAAATCTATCCAAAAATAATATTATTGAGCCTTTATCATACAGGGTGTTAAAAAAATTGCTATTATTGTGCCAAAGCTAGTCCGTCCCTGGCAAACTAAATAAGCCAAATATAATTTAATGGGTTTATTTAAAAAAAAACTTATCTAGTAACCGTCATATTAAGAAAACATTAAATTACGCTTTGTATTTTAAAAGTTATTAAAAAAAACGATTTCCACGGTCGTCCGTTATGTACCTGTATCTCCGTAGGGAAGGCTCGTAGAAAAAAAGTTTATGGGAACTTGTCATAATATTTTTAGATTTTCTATTAGATTCTGAGAGATTGCCCACATATTCTGGGACACCCTGTATAATCAACATAACAGAACCACCCATTTAAATCCTTAGAAAAACTTCGTTACAACGTAAGTTATATAACGTGGATGTTTCAGAATATGTGTTAGGCCCAACCCATGCAAAATACGTAACGGGGCCGTGTAAGTTTCAAACAAAAACGTTGTATTTTTAACGTAACAATGATTTTGTTAAGTTGAAGGAAATATAACGAAACCATTAGGTTCAAGGCGCTGTTATTGTTTCAAGATGATAAACGTAACAAAGGAACAAGGAAACATAAATGTAACGTAATTAGGATGATTTTTTGCTTAGTGGGTAGCATTCTTGACACCATTCAAGGAAGAGCTGTTTATCCTATTAATGGATCACACACTTACAGGAAAGCTTCCTTCTCTTGCCCACATACGAGCTGTAGGGGATTTGTCCCTCTTTTCTAGGTGTTTTCACGGCTTCTACCCCGGAGGTTGGCCAGTATAATTCCTTCTTTGGCAGCTTCCAACAGACCAACACGAAGTGCCACTTTTAGGCATCCTTTTGCAGTTCATCTTGAGAGGCCCCGAACTTCCCATTTTGTTCGTTCCTTTACTCCTAGAGCACCGTCGGTGCCTAGAGTGTCGAGGCGGTGAAACCTGCTGCCGCAAAAGTTTTTCCTTTTTCCTCAAATCTTCAAATATTTAAGTCTCGTGTAAATAAACTCCCTCTTACCTTGCTTTAGACACCCACGGTACGTTAGTACTTAGGCCTTAGCCTTCGTGGACTGTCCCAAGGTAAAAAAAATGTAACATTAATGTAAATATACACCTCTTAAAACTTAAACTATGCTCATTGAGTGATATTTTTTTTTTGTTAATTACATTAAGAGTATTAAGACGTATCACCCATACAGGGAACAAATTAAAACTTTATTATTTAAAAAAATTGGGATTTTTGGGATTTCCATACCCCAATCCAGGGATTTTCAGTATTAAAAACAATCCGGAATTCAAATCCTACCGGGTATTAAGTGAAGGATAATGATAATTAAAACACGTTTTTTTTTTTAACAAAAACAGTTTTATTTGATACTATTACACTATGATACGAACCCTAACGAGTTGAAAATGCTGCACTAAATAATTCTTTAACTTGTTGAATGTCTTCTTCCAATTTATAATTAAGTCCTAGCGAACATGCTGTTAACTCTAAATAATTTTTAAAGTCCATTTGACAATTTAGCTTTTTGTGACCCAAGACAACTTTAACACATTCTTGTAGTTTACGGGACTCTGTAACTGCGTTTAATGGGTCGTCTGGATCGACTGGTACGTCCTAAAAAAGAAGGTTTACAGTTACTCCGGTATTTTACGTGCTTACTTGGAAACAGAGCTGCGACGAATCCTTTAAAAAAGGAATCGACCTATGGATACGAATCCTCGTTAAGGAATGGAGTCACCAATAAGAATCACGATTCCTTTTTTAAGGAAAAAAGTAATTCGATTGCAGTAGATTTGTCATAAGTAGGAGAGACAATATCTAGGGTTGTCATAAGTAGGAGAGACAATATCTAGGCGTTTCATGTCGATGTTATATGTATTAGTTTGCAGTTTAACAACGCCATCTAACTTTGCATGTGGTTGGTTCTAGTAAGTAGTAATTTTGCACAAAAATAGAGGCATTTTAAATATTTGCGCAAGAAAATTATTGAGTAATAAAAATTGAACTGGCTATGGTTTTTAGGAAAACATAAATAATTTTAAAATTTGGGATTTGTCGATGAAGTTATTAAATTAAAAAAAAAAAAAACAAGAGGAGGATTTGCTTTTGAAAGTTCCATTTTTTCCTCGGGAGCAACCGAAAATATCAACTTTTCTTCCGCAAATTCCAAAATGAATATTTTATTTACCAAAGTGTTCTCCTTAAATAAAAAAAATTAAATATCCTAGATATGCCAATTTAAAATATTTGAGTTGCTTGTCTAGCTTAGAAATATACACTTTGTATTAAACCTTATAATTTGAATTGGTTACCGAAAAGATGTGATAGCCCATTATCTTGTGCTGAAACGGAGAAAGTAGTATTAAACTACCAAGTAAAACCAACATTTCCGTCAAATATTTAAATAGAAATATTTCGGTGATTTGCCCGAAAATGCTACACATTTTTTTCACGTTACTAACGTAATAAAATCAGAGAACTTTTCAGCTATATTATCTCAACGGCACACATAGTTGTACTGAAATTAGTTGCGCTTTGCTGACCTCCAAGGCTTGACGTACGACCCATTTCATTGCTCTATTTACTTGACGCGCGCGTGATGTACTCTAACGACGCTTCTACTCTGTTTAAATTTGGATTTTTATTATTTTATAAAAATGTAGAAGGTATGTTAGCGTTCTTGTGGCTATAGAAAAATAGCTTCCAGGTTGCAAGATGTGTTTCTGCAACACTGCCCTTACCTAGAAGTGCTACCATATAACTATTTATATTTGTCATACATACATTATTATTGTTAGTAAAAACAAATCTATTGTTAAACTTACCTTAACGGCTTTAATCGAATGGGCATCGCCATTAAATACAAGCACATAGCCTTTTTCAAATAAGTCCATATTACACTCCCAAAGTTGGCAAAGATTTTCACGAAGATTGGCAGTTAGCCATTGCTGCTTTGCGTGATTGGATTTAGGTAGATTTGAACAACTATTTGGTATATCTGGTTCATTGGTTTTGGTTACAACTACCTATAAATTAAATTTTTTAAAAACATATTTAAATAAACTATGCACATTAAGAAAACCTAAAAATCTTTTTATGTTTTATTTAATAATTAAGTAGATAACACAAGTATAGTCTGTCTCAAAGCATATCGTTATGGCTTTGGACGGACCTTACCCCAATAAACCTTTAATGATTTTATTACCTATTGTTATTGGGTAAACCCATTTGTTCATAAGGGCAGGGGTGGGCCAGGTATTTCTTGAGTATTAACCATTGGGCATATAAATATTTTGGCTAATATTTTAGTGGCAGTGTTGAATAACCGTTTTTACTGTGCGTTTCGAAAAAGTTGTTTTACGAGAATATAACTATGTCGCGTCGAAATCATTTGTCATTAGATGCAAAACAGGTTGTGAAAAATGTGTATGAAACTTTAAACAAGAAGCTTTAAAAGAAACCTGTCTACTTACAAAAACTCCAATATCATCGATAAGGGATATTATTATTAGTGAAGAATTAAACAAAAGAAAAAAACCTAGTGATTTTCAATCTCACACAATAGACAATAGTGATCAGGACCTAATAAGAAGGAAAATATATTGTCTTTATGAAAGCGAAGTTATTCCTACCTTGGATAAACTGAAAAAGAAGCTTCACGAAGACGAAACCAATATAAATATTAGCCGTACCACCCTCCATAGAGTTGTTTGTAAAATGGGAATTAAATACCGCAAAATAGACAAAAGACAAGTAGTAATGGAATCGCACAGATTACGCACTTGAAGATTTAATTACCTTCAAGAAATTAAAAGATATAGGTTTGAAAACAGGTCCATAATTTACCTTAATGAAACATGGTTCGATACACACGACACAGTATCCAAAGGATGGGTTGATTCCAGTCAAAACTGTCAGACGAAAGCACCTTCAAATAAAGGAAAACGCATTACCATAATACACGTTAGTTCAGAAAACGGATTTGTCCCAAACTGCTTGCTGTTGTCTGCAAAGAATATTAAGGATTATCAGGAGGATACAGGTGCAGAACTTTTTAAAAACTGGTTTCAAAATTATCTTTAAAAAAATACTCCAAACAACAGTGTTATTGTCATGGATAACGCAAGCTACCACAGCCGTCTGCTACACAAAGCACGAGCTTCATCAAGTTCAAAAGCTGAAATCCAGGAATATTTTTAAATTCAGTTACAAAAAAACGCAACTTTTGGAAGTTCTAAATTCATATGCAATTATAAAACAATATGTATGTGATAATTTGGCTGAACAGGCTTGGCATACTGTCTTACGGCTTCCTCCGTATCACTGTATGTTTAACCCCATAGAGCATTTGTGGAACCAAGTAAAATCAAAGATCAGAGCAGAAAATGTTACACCTACTTTAAGTCCCAGTGTTATAAATTTGATAAAAAATGTAATTACTAACATATCAGTTGAAAGCTGGAAAAATTCACTACAGCACATTATAAAAATTGAGGACTCTTACATTTCTATCCGATACAACATAAATCCTATTGTAATTAATCTTAATAATGACTCTGATAGTAAAACAGAATTAGATTTAAATATTAAGATTAAAAAGGTAATTATGTATAAATAATACAGTTATAAATTTATTTAAACTTTGCATATATTTAATTTCTTAATGTAATTTTAAGATTATACTCACCTAAATAAACAATAAATTATAAAGCTTTATATTATTAAAGTGAGTATCTAATGTTCTGTCCTTTGATACCTACCGATTCGCAGTTTTATTGCTGTCGGCAGGTATAATCCATAAATGAAGGCAAGAGCTAACACGGTATACTTTGAGGCAGACTATACTTCGGTTTATTTAAAAAATCATAATAAAAATCATTTAAAACACTGATACTTAAGCTGCAAGTCCACATATAGACAAGAAGTTTTAATTTAAATTATCAATAAATATTTTTTTAGATTAATAAACTGCTGCTTAAACGAATCAACTGCAACTGGACATTTTTGGTTAATTCCAAATCGTTTCATTCCTTCGCAGGGTGTAGCATGGTATCGTCATGCTACTTTGGGAATTAACGCTCCCACTGACCCGAGGTACTAGGGTTAAATGGTAATATTTAACAGGTAGTTAAGGCTTTTTCCCGCCCTGGGCGGTAACACCCCACTTGCCCTTTAAAGGGCTCGTAAAGTCTTATTGGACTTTCGAGTTTTGGTGTGAATAAGCTTTCCTTCTTTTTCTTTTCCTCTATCAAAAAAAATTGGAAATAATGATGATGGCACACCTTAAAGTAAAGTACATTAAAGGTAAAATCCACCTCTAGTTAGATGTCCGGGTGAGGGGTGCAGTTGGAAGGCTACCATCGAAAAGTTTAATATCATTTACAATGTAATCTGCTGTTTATCATTATCTTCAATCTTTTAAACCCCACATACTGTTTCTTACCAAAACCCAAATAAGTTCTAAAACATCGACCACCTCCTTTTCCCAGGGTAAGAACTCATTTTATCTTTTCTTCCCCATGGCGGCGTATGTGTATATGCTACGATCTGGCTTGTGCTAGAATTTCTTCGGATAGGCCTGATATGCGTTAGCTTAAACTTACTTTTAGATCTTCTACCCAAAAACATCTACTGTATATACTGGCCCCCATCTGACAATTCCTAAACCGAGTTCATCGACCTCCTTTTAAAAAAGATGGGCACTATTATTTCCCAGTTTCCATTGGCCGAAGTACCTAATCGTTTTGGGAACTTTAATGTTCACAGTAAGGACTGGCTAGGTTCTACAAAAACTGACACTGTATGATATTATGATACTGAGGCAACTGAATGCATGCCGCCACACACCCTCTAGCACTACAACTCGGCCGACGTTGACAGTCTAGGAGATTTTTTTGCCAACTACCCTTGGGATCATACCTGCTTTTCCACTTTTTCTAAATCCGGTGACAAGCCCACAAAAATTTTCTTTAAAACCCTAATCCCGAAAAACGACAGGCTAGCATTCAAGCAAGAAATCAGTGTAATCATACTATCTCAGTGGCCAAAGACCGTTTTAACAATCGGATAAAAGATAAAGTCCTCTCTTGCTTGAATTGCAGTTAATCCTTCTGGTTCTTTGCCAAAAACATTAGTCAAAACTACTGCGCAAATTTTCTTTCACCCCTTATCTTTAAAAATTAATTTGTTTCTACTTCTAAAGAAAAATCCGCCTATGTAGAGATACTTTTAAAGACCTCGCAAAACAAAATATAATAAGATGCGCAAAATGTAAGAATAGAATTTCCTATAAATAAGCAACTGCTTTATAAATTAACTATTCACCAAACAATTTCCTGTCAATTCTACCCTTGATCCTCACATTAATTTTCGTCTATCAATAGTTGCTCCTGTTCCTCAGAAAATGTTCAATATCATTTTATTTTTAAAGCAAAAAGATTAACCGTATCCTTAACACACTAGCTATTGTCTTAAAAAAAATGTACTTCCGCGCTTGCACCTATCTTAACTCGCCTTTTTGAATCACTTATGACACGAGCGTTCCCTTCTAACTATAAACATATATCTTCGTTCCTTCGTTTCTTCACTTGTTTGTAACGTAATGGAAAAAATTATTAATTCCCAAACCCTAAAGTATTTGGAAAACACAAAATTTTACATAACAAACAGTATGAATTCCGTTATGTTATAGAAGATCTACAGCTGATCTTTTTTCCTTTATCTCACACAACGGAAACAAGTCTCTTGAGTTTCTTGGTGAATCCCAGATCGTTTCTTTTGACATATTCAAAGCTTTTGATCAGATATGGCATAATGGGCTCCTTAACAAACTTTCTTTTTACGTTGTTTCACCTAAGCTTTGTTCTTGGCTTGCTAGTTTGATTTCTAATGGACGTATATTAGTTATTGTAGATGGATATATTTTTCCAGCATCTACCCAATTAATGCTGTACTAGGGCTTAGTACTGGAATCAAATCGGTTTTTTCTTTACATCAACGATCTTGTATCTTCCACAATCAATCCTCTTTATAGTTTTGCTGACGATAGTACCCTCCACTCTAATATTTACTTCTTAGGACACCCTGTAATTCTGATCTGAAAAACAAGCGCAGGTCAATGCAGATATCTCTTTTCAAAGACCTTAAACTAATCTTGGATTGGGGCGCCAAAAATCTTGTCCAGTTTAATGCCTCCAAAAGACAGTCTTGTTCGCTGTCTCGAAAAAAGTCTGCCTATATTCATCCATTACATATGAGCGGCCAAGTTGCAGAACAAAGAGTCGTTTAATCTTGTTGGCGTTATGTTTGAGAATAACCCTAACTGGCACAAACACATTACATCCATAGCCTCATCAGCAGCTTTAAAAAGCTTGGATTCTTCTTTCGAGTCAGATAGTCTTTCTCTTCTTCTAATCTGTATACTCTGTATGTATCCCAAATCAATTCTTCTTTAGGATATTATTCTCATTTCTGAACAATGGCGTCTCCAAAGAATAGCTGTCTTATTAATGAACCCACGCTTACGGAAAGCCTCGTTCTCTTGCCCACCGACGGGCTGTAGGGAATCTGTCGTTCTATTATCTGTATTTTCATGGGTTCTGCTCCTATACCAGTAAAATTCCTTCTTTGGCAGCTCCGTAAAGAGCAATACGTAGTGCCAGTCATCCTTATATAGTACAACTGTGGAACCTGCTACACGCAGAAGTTTTATCTTTTTCTCCGAATATTCACATATTTAAGTCCAATGTGAATAAACTCTCTCTTACCACACTTAAAACACCCATGGTACATTAGTATCTTAGGCCTTCAGTATTCGTGAACTATCCCAAGATAAAAAAAAGTCTTCCTTACTTTTTAAAATACTACAAACACAATATGCGGTCTTTACCGTTTTGTAGGCAAATCTTTTTCCTGTTTTTATTCTACAAGGTGTAAAAGAAAAGTCAAAAAAATATTTTTTTGTTTTTTAATTATATAATGTTCAATAGCCCATTCCAAAAAACAAGTTTCTTAGTATTTTGATATCTGCTTTGTTTTTTAAGATATTATTTAAAAAAATGTTTATTTCTAATATTGTTCATTAAATTTTATTTTGGTAAGAACTTACTTTTTAAAGTTTACTTTCGCGCTGCGACATATTCTATATTTATTTAAGAATGACGTGAGCAAAAACATATGACGAAAGTCTCGATATTGGTCAAATTACGTTTGTAACCATGGATACTGATTTTTAGATCAATGCAATATATTCTGGTTTAGTACGTCCGAAATTATTTATTTATTTATGAATGATTTAAAATATATAATGTTATGAATACCAAATAACAATATTCTAAAATAAAATAAATAACTAAATCTATATTTAAAAATTATAAACTTCATCAAGTCCTAGGTCTTCCTGGATAGTACCTAGTACCGATGCTGCATTACCCCGTTGCACCGCTAAACCAATTCTTTGGATAATGAAACTTCGAGATTTTTTGCATTGTATTTTTTGCAAATTTCATTAATAAAACCCTTAGCCTCATCACCCAAAGGACCAAAAGTTTCAACAGCAAAAGGAATGAAGATAAAGCGTTCTTCAAGCTCTTTATATTTTAGATTTTTTTTATTCTCGGCAATACGAGCAGCCGCACCTACAAAATTAGAAGTTTTGTCCAGATAGGATTTTGCAAGTGTATGGCTGCAAGTATCGTCCCAAAGTAATTGTTTTCCATCATTTATCTGACTGTGTCTAGAAGAACGCCCTGGTTTAGTTATTTTTGCTTTCATCATTCCTAAATGAAAACGAACAGATTTTAACTAAAATGTTGAAATGTTGTTAGTAATTATAATGTAGTTATATCACTTAAAAGTTAAATTAAAAATTTCTTATCATACCTGTTGAATAAATATCACTAATATAACAAATGGGCATATTAAACGTATCATTGTACCCAAAACAAAATTGAAACAATAAAATGGAAGTTTATTATGTTCATGGCAATTACGTATATAATATTAATATTTTTTAAATATTTTATTTAAATACAATAGCAGATAAAATTTTATGGCTAAAATAGGGCGTATTTTAAAATAAATATTTTTATTAATTGCGGTAAAGAATAAAAAACAAAACCTAAACTGCTGACCACCCGCCACAATGTTCATATACATGGTGTTTTAGAAATTATCTTATGTAATTTTTAATGGGGTCAATTATTGACTTCCCCTTTTATTCTGGAGAAAAATTCTATTAAAGTTTATTAAGGAACATTCGGATCTACGTCAATAGTAAAAACTTTAGATTTTTTGGCTACACCGTTTGCGAGTTAGATGTTAATATATTTTTAAAAACTGTTAATTTATTATCGCCTTAAATTTATAAACAATAAAAAATACCAGTTAGTTGTGAATTAACGTTGTCATTTTGCAATTTAGTGCTTTATCATTATCAGAAAATCGTACAGCGAAAAGCTTAAAGTTGAATTTATGCAGACAAATTAAGTTAAGTTAAACTAAAGTAACAAATCTCAAGAACTATGGCATTTACAATAATTGAATATAAATTAAATGAAGTTATTATTCTATTTTATTATAATTTATGATGTGATCTAGGCCAATAACATTTCCATTAAAAGCATAGTGTAAATATTTCCGAACAGCCAGGGTATTATGTGCCGGGCAGCCATTCATTTGGTACCAAACTTTCTGATTTTCCCTGGAGGCAAAATTTGTTTTTCGATTAGTTCCAATAAAATTCTGCATTCAAATTTCAATTAAGAAAAAATGGTCCAATAATATTTTGTCCAAAAATCCGCACCCAAACATTTACTTTCTGTGGATATTGCGTCCTCGTTTCGACAAATCTGTGTTGGTTTTCTTTCCTCCAGTATTGGTAATTTTGATTATTGTGTTCATTGTTTAACGTAAATGTACATTCATCAGTAAAACAAATATTTTTAAAAAATCCCTTCAAAATTTCTGCCATCTTATTTCATCCCCATCTCTTAGCTCTTTCATATTTATATGAAAAGTATTTTTGTCGTTTCAAAATCCGGAGCGCTGTTAAGTGATCTTTTCTCATGATATCCTGAAGTGTTTCCTTGTGCTCACTTTCCCTTCATTTCCTTCCACGTGCTATAAAACTTACACGTCTCTACCATCTCTTACATTTTTTTTTTCTTTTATATTTTCTTGCTTCACATCTGCAGTTATTTAGTACTGTGTCTTTGGACTAAAATTTTTTGATAGTCCTATCACCTGTTGATTTTCCAGGTATCCAGCACTGTTAAATTACGGCCCCAAAAAAAGTGGGTATTCTTTTCGTGAAACAAATGTTTTCCGCCAATATGTCAGCATATTTTTTCCAGCTGAAAAACAGAAAATTAACTTTAAATCTTTTTTACATCAAACTTTAAATTTTTATGTAAAAGAACTGCCTGAATCCAAATATTAATAATAATAATAATAAATGTCTTTTATTTAGGAAAAAAAATACAATTCTTTTTTTTACAAAATCAATTAAAAATGGCAGTAGATACAAGGCGCAGTCTAGCCAGAGAGGCTAGTCTACTAAACCTTGCACCACTGTGGATAAAACTAAGCAAATAACATCTTAAGAAATATAATTAATAAATATGCACGTTATTTTTTGCGAATATAAAAATTATACAAAATTTACAGACAAAACTAATTAAATACTAACTGCTCTCACCGCAAACATTGGGGAAGGAATAAAAGAGTTAAAATAAGGAAGAATTGAGAAAAAACTGTCAATAAAAGAAAAAAGTATTAATTATCTGAATTTTGGAGATTAAGCAAATATTTTTAAAAACCAATTTAAATTTACATTCATCAAGTAACACAAGTTCATTAGGTAAAGAGTTATAAATCTCAATTGCATTGTAAGTGAATGACCTTTGAAACATGGCACTCTGATGGCTGGGCAACGTCAATCTATTTCCAAACCTTATATTTCTTGTGTGTAAATCTTCGCGAAGTATAAACTTACTTTTTAAAGACAGAGGTAGAGCGGGATTTTTAAAACTTTTATCAAAAATTACCCAAATGTAAAATTCTGGATTGTTCATTTTAAGCCAATTAAGTTGCTTAAAAGTAAAAGAAATATGATCAAATTTTCTTAATCCAAAAATATAAGACGTGAACATGTATTTTGAACCTTTTGTATGCGGTTTTTATCCAAATTGTCAAGGCAAGGACCATAAATAAAATCACAGTAGTTAAAAATAGACAGAACAAGTGACTCACAAAGCATTTTCGCATTTCAAAATTAAGTATATGACGGTTGCTATACAACATTTTCAATGATAAATATGATCTCTGAAGCAAGCCCTTAACATACTCCCGAAACCTCAGCTCCGTATCCAAAACCAAACCCCAAGTTCTTTGCAGACCTAAGAAAAGGAAGTTTTACTCCGTCAAGAGTTATATTAACATTACGACTCAAAAATTCTGTTCTTGGAACCAAAAAGCAAGAAGAGAGATTTTGAAGGATTTAATTTTAAGTTGTGTTCCATAGACAGCTGACTTAAGATACGTAAATCTTCATTGACTAAGTCTGATGCCTGTAAATAATTTCGATGGTCAAAGTGAAAGTATATTTGCGTATCGTCCGCATAAGCCTGAACCTTGCAATGTTTTATTGACCCCAAAATATCAGAAGTGTAAATTATAAAGAAAAGAGGTCCAAGTATGGAACCTTGGGGCACCCCAGAAAAACCTGAATCTGTTCAGAGAAGTTGTTATTACAAAATTCTTTGAAATCGGCTAGAAAAGTAGGATTTAACAAGACTTAGCGATGATTCATGAAAACCATAATATTTTAACTTGGCAAGCAGTAGTTCGTGATTCAGTGTATCAAAAGCCTTTGAAAAGTCTAAAAGAACCAATATGCTGCTTAACTTCTTATCGATACCCGTAATTATATCATCAGTGACATTAACCAATGGTACAGTTGTGCTGAGATGCTTCGAAAAGCCAGATTGATTAACCGAAATAATATTATTATTAATACAAAAATTAAACAATTGGCGGTTTAAAAATTTTTCAAAGATTTTAGAAAAGGTAGGTAAGATACTTATAATTCTAAGATCGTTAAAACTTAATGGATTTTTTATTTTCGGCAAAGGTCTGCCTATAGAAATTTTCCACTGACCTGGAAAGTAATTATTAGCTTCGATACAGCAATTAATTATGTGTGTAAGGTACTGGTCAAGATAAGGACTACATAATTTTAACATTTTTGCAGATATACCATCCACGCCAGACGCATTAGTTTGAAGAGAATGAACTATATTGTGAATATCTGCAGTTTGAGCCAATTTAAAGGAAAAATTTAATTCCTCATTAAAAATGTTATTATTATAAAAATTAACTTTGGAACTACAGTCAGAAATATTTTGCAGAAATACACCAAAAAATCATTAATATCATTTGGATCAGATAACTCCTCAGGGATACTTGAATCTTGACTTGAACATATACGAAATGATCTTAAGGAGTTCCACGTTTTTCTAGGATTACGTTCCCTATAGAATTTGATATTGTTTTTTTCCCTCTTACCATTGAAAGGGTAAAGTCGTAGCCGTTTATAGTTTTCCCAGTCATGAACCGTTCTAGTTCTTTTAAATTCCCGCAATGCACGATCCCTCTGTTCCATGAAAACCTTCAGATTTGCTGTAAGCCACGGGCTTTTGGTTTGGTAATTTTGGCCCACGAAGTGTCATGCTTGTTAAATAAAGAAAGAACTAAGTTATTAAAAAGGGTAATTTTGCTATCAATATTTTGTTCATAAAGTATATCATTCCAAGGAACTAAGTGAAGATCACGAAGAAATAAGTTTAAATTAAAGTTATTAAAGTTTCTATAAGATATCATTTTGGGTTTTAAGTGAGCTTTCTCAATTTTCAAAATACAGTAAACCAAACTATGATCCGAAATATTATGAGCCGACACTACCCCAAACTCACTTACTAAGGACTCATCGGTAATAAATATCGGATCCAGTAAAGTACCACCAGTTCTAGATATTCTGGTCGGTTGATTTATTATTTGTACAAAGTTATAATTTTCAAAAAGTGGGACCAGAGGATTATCCAAATTTAGAAGATTTATATTGAAATCACCAAGACAAATTATTTCATCCACGGTAGGATACAACGTAGAAAAGATATTATCAAAGTCATTAACGGTTGTATTAAAATTAGTGTTTGGTGGGCGATAGAAAACACAAAAAGCATAATACTTACATTTAATTTTAACTTTAAAGATTAAAAATTCTAGAAAACATGTAACATCAAAGTCAAAATTTATAACCTCAGGAATCAAATTGCAGCCTACATGCACACCCACCACCCCTACCCACTCTATCTTGTCGAATCAGACGATAGTTAGGAATTGCAAAATTAGTTACGTCATCAGCCTCAGAGGGCCAAGTCTCAGTAAGAAGCACTATATCAAAGTCATAATCTCCAACCAACGTTACAAATTCGTGAAAGCCTGTAAAAATAGACCGTATGTTCAAATGAGAAATTTTAAATTTTGAAGCAATCATTAGGCAACCTTCCTCAAATGTGAACAATGAGTAACCAGTAATAATTATAATATCTCTATATAATTCTAAGTAATAAAGAAAAAGAGTCGCATAAAATAACAAATACAGTAAAGCGCACCGTACTGCGAACATAGGAGGCTCCCAGGGATTTTGGATGTACCCAATTCTAAAATACCAATAATAATTTTGTGGCTTGTATTTAATTTCCGTCTGTTTCCTCCGTGGTTCATTTTGGTTGGGACTGGTGGGAGTGCGGGATAAACGGAAGAATTATCTGCCCAGTTTATTCTGTACACGTTTTTATTTTTATAAGAGGATGCGGTGTTTATAGGCAAGTAGCAGGAGCTAGCTAGCGTCAACCGACTTCCGATCGGATTTTTATCAGCCATAAATTTAAAATTAGGTTAGGGACCTGAACGTTTGTTTGGGTCTTGAACCAAAAAAAGTTTTTTTAATAAAAAAAGAATTTTTCAAATAAAAAAATGGAACGAGAAATATTTTAAAAATAAATTAATGTGCATTCATAGAATAAAAAAAAAAAAACTTTTTTTGAAGTTATCGAAGATGCCCCAAATAAACCACCTTTTGGCCAAACAAAACCAAGATTGTCATAAAACGCCTTCTGACATTTGTTTGAATGTTTAGGGGATAATCCTTAAAAGAATTTTCAATTAAATTGCAATTCTTGCAGATTATTAGCCCTATTCTCCTGAAACCATAAATTTGTGATTTTACGGACCCAAGAAAAAAAAAAAATTGTTATTTTCCATTTCCATTAAGTTTCACAAAATGAACTTCTTTTAAAATGATCAATAGAAAAAAATTTCATAGGTTTTTCTTACTTTGTAGGATCGGTATCCTTTTTTTTCTCAACACTCTCCCCCCGATCTTCTGTCAAATTAACCTGTTTTGCAATTGTATTATTGAAAATTGTAGGATTTTTAAAAAACACTGCCACTACCATAATTTCCTTTATTTTCCTTTTGTTGTTTTTCTGGGACACATTGTTTATGTTTTTTGAGATAACAACCAAAGTCAGAAGGTTTTTAATGACTCGGTGAATAGTGGAAATCGGGGGGTCGGCCTTTGGAAATAAATTAATAAATAATTCAATTCCCTAACAGGATTTTCACGGTGATACCATTTAATTTTTTTTTCTTCCAGTTCGTAAACATCCATTATTAATAATTATTATTTTTTTAAAAAAAAACTTTTTGATCGCAAATAACGACACAGAAAATTTTTTAGCGTCGAGCGTTCGGTAGTAAAAAAATTATTTCAGGAATAAACTATTGAGTTGATCGCTTTGGCCGACGCGTCTTTGAATTGTTTCCGAAAATTATTGATCGATAAGCAATGCGTTTCTTTAGTACATCCAAAATGCCCAGGATTTCCAAACTCAGTCCTCGCTTTATTATGGAATTAAAGTAAGCTTTTACAAGACCCAAGAACACCCCGTGTGTAAAAATAAATAATTAAATAAATAAGTGATATTGTGGACTCTATTAAGTTAGTGAGACTATCAAAATATTAAAACATTTTAACAAAAAAATCTATAGGCTTATAATAATTAACCCTTAATTAAAAACAAGTATTTATTGGTAAAACTACTAAATAATAACACATTTTATGTAAAGGAAATAATATTTATACCGAGCTCATCTACTATATGCAATTAAAACCCCACAAACCTTTTCAAGCCTCTATCTAAAAAAACAGAAATAAACATTAAATTGAGGCAAACATTTATAAATGACAATATTATCATATCAACTTAAGAAATTTAAACCTTTCTCAAGTTTATGTTTTTTTAATCAAAACTCAAGACTAAATATTCAAAAAAAAAAAAAAAAAACAGTATTTACCGATTTGATATATTGGACTTCATAGGTACATAAAAAAAAATATAGAAATTCCAAAACAAGATACTCTTGAATCAGTGGCAACAAAACAAATGGTGCTTAAATACATAAATTTTGCCAAGTAAAGATACCCTACTGAATGTCACTCTTATTGGAAATCAAAACTTTTTTATTTTTATCGGCATCAAAATAATAGATCCTACCGCCCGATGACCAAGCATTTTTACCAAACTTTCGTTTAGCAGCAACTAACGAATTATACCTGTCACGAGTTAAGTCTTCGTGTATAACCACCCAGTATTTTTTAGCATTTTCTTCGCAGCCACGACTTCATTTTTTTTTTTAAATTGGACAAAAACGCACTAAGACTGTGGATCGCGCACTATTTTTCACCTTTACCTTTAATAAGAAAGGCAAAATCAAAATCACTTATAGAACACCGAATTTTCAGTCTATCCTCCAAAAAAGTCGCGATATAGTCGGCCAAATTATTCACATTATTGATATTAAGACCACAAACTCGTAGGCGGTTGTCTGGCATTTTGTTCCAAAACATCCAGACGTACTTGAAGGTTGGCTAAAGACTCAGAGTTTTTGTAACTGTTGTGGTAAGATTTCCTAATGAAGCGCAAAAGGAAGTGATTTTCTCCTCTAACTTACTTTAATTTGGCATCCATTTTTTTGCCTCAAATTGAGACACGAAATTTGTACAGACCCGGTAATTAGCTTTCCGTTTTTTATCGGAATCACTTGCTGGAACCTCGTGGTCTTTTCACAACCACTGGTTTAATGTTAATAGCTGCGCCAAATACACTTTATTAAAATTAATCAAATTAATTCAAATCCACGGCAAAAATTAAGATAGCACGTGTAACCTCAAAAAACGGACTAGAAATCACTATTTTCAAATCTTTGCGAATCTTACTCAAATTTTGTATTGGGGAAAATTTAAGATCGCGGATCCAAAATGGTGGATGTGTTTTTCAAGATGGCGAATAAGTTTTTCAAAAATCAACGAATTTAGCCAAATTTCGTATGAAGTGGCTTTTTTAGGTTGCCGATTTCGAATCTGAAGTCAAATTTAAAACATTCATGATGGCGGATCCAATGTGGTGGATAAAATAAGCAAAAACAAAAAATTGAAGACACATTTGATATATAAGAGTTTGCAAATTTGAAGTTAGTATTTAAAATTCAAGAATATGGGCCCAATATGATAAACAAAGTTTTAATTATTAGGTCTTTCGATAGTGGGTTTTGGATCATTTATTATGTTTCGAAAATTTATATTTACCTAAATTCGCATATTTATACTAAATGCTTATTATCCGCCATCATGAATGTTTTAAATTTGACTTAGGATTCGAAATCAGCAACCTCAGAAACCATCTCATACGAAATATGGCTGCAATTCGTTGATTTTCGAAAAATGTATTCGCTATTTTGTATCAGTCATTTAAAATTTTTATATTTGACTTAAGATTCGTAAATCAGCGACCGAAAAAAGTTTTTTTCGGTCGCTTTTTTTTTATAGAAATTTGGACAAGATCCGCGAAGATTTGAAAATAGTGATTTCTGGTCAGTTTTTTCAGGTTAGAAAAAAAAAACTACATGTACTACTCAAGGAAGTTTAAAGGTGTATGGAAGCCCAATACTGTAGAACAAAATTGTCCAGGCGTGCAGGGCAGCGGGAATCGGGGGATTGGCCCCGCGGAGTTTGCGCAATAAATAGTAGGTCAGAGCCAGACTTCCATAATTCTTTGTTACTTATCTATAAGTTGACATCATCAAATGTCAAATTCAAGCATTTACTGTTTTTTTTTTATTTTTGCACAAAATTTTGGTTATTAAACGATACTACTATAGAATATTTAAAATTATTGTGTAATATTGGATTTTATATCATCTGATATAATATGGAAAGAATAGATGGCGCCACTTTACAGCCTTCTATTTAAATGGTTGATATTTTTGGGAGTTTGATTTTTACCAAAAATCTTTGTAAATAAATAAAAACACGATTTTTTAAAAATAAATTTTAAACATTGTATGATAGTTTAATGTACTTATCACCAATTTTGTGATAAAGAAGGGCAAGATAGTGTAAATGAGTTTAATCTAATCAAGATTTGTGGTTGTACATTAAAAAGTGAAAATTTTTATAACTGCTTTTTAGGCATAAACTTTTCACTAATAACAAACATTCATGAGACAGAATAACAGTGGTTAAAAATGTTTAGTCACCTTTGGTACCTAGGTATCCATTGTAACAGTAACCGTTAAATATTATGTGTCTACAGTACCTCGAGCTTAAAAAGTTGATAATGTAAGTTTAAGAAACCAAAAATCTAACTTCTTTTTAAACAAATGCAGAAAAAGCAAAAAGAAACTTTAACATAAAATTGTAATTCTCTCCATTCAATTAGAGGGACCTGTACATATTAAAATTTGCCTCGTCTGCCCAGTAATTAATAATTTTGATCCTTTAAAAGAATGTACTAAATTATTAAATGAAATAAAAGTACCTAAATGTAAACCTTATTATTTTTTAATAATCCACAGAAATACACAAACATTGTGGAAATCATCTAAAAGATAGTTAAGATTGCCTTACTTTTTCACTGCTATTTCCTATGAAATTTTCATTTTCTATAATTCATAATTGATATATTATTATTTATTCGGGTACCTATCGTTACGTCTCATAAAAGCACCTAATTTAAATATAAAAATACTTACCTAAAGTAAAAATGCGGGTATGTTACCCTTAGATTTGCAAGATAAAACCATACAACCTCTAGTCATTTTGTTACGATATTATAAGTAACAAACAATAAACACAAAATTATAGTCACAATTTATTAAACACTAATCACTAAAATAAGAAGGTTTTTATCAATCCAAAAAACTTCTGCAACCACAAAATATAATCACACAAAGCAAAACAATCGAAACTATATGGCTCCCATAAGTATAATGTTTGTTAACCACACTGATTTATCCAGTGTGTAAGTAGGCAACAAATTAAATTATTTCGTGAAATTTCGTTATTGCGCAGAATCGGCGGGGCCAACTCTGACAGTTATTTTCATACTGGGCTGGACATTTTTTGATCGAATGGGCCATAGCATTGTGCTTCCATACACCTTTAAACTTCCTTGGTACTACTTAATTCTAGTCGTAGATTTGAATTCGGCAGGTAAATTTACATAAAATTGTAAAGTTGGATATAAAAAAATCCCAGTTTTCCTAGTTAAAATTCATTAATTTTTCCCTATTTTTCAGCAGTTTTGTAAGGTCGGAAAAAAATGGTGACGGATGAAGGAATTCTGACCCCGGAATTGTAATCAGGGGGCAAAATGTCTACGGAAAATATTTATGTCTCATGAAAAGTAAACCTAACTTTTTGTGTGTGTGTGACCCTGTACATATTTATCCTAAGACCGAAGCACAGATATTTTTTTTATTATAATTAAAATAAATAAATAAATAGACAAATAGATAAGATGGGTGGACCATGGAAGGCCAATTAATAAAAAGTCGTAGTTGTTGCCATACGACGACAAATTTCTTCTACTCAAACTAGCACTGATCGAATTCAAGGACACACACGTGGCGGTAAGTCGCTCGCGCTGCTATTTTGTCATTTCAGCACTTCGCTTTGTCAACCGCGGACGTCGTCCTTGAAATTTCGATACGCGCATACAGAAAAACGTAATTTTTCGAGTAAATAAACTATAATTTTCTTTAATTTTTTTATTTGAAATGATATAAAAAGATTTGCTATAGTACTAAAAAATATATTACTTAATTTAAATTTTAGTTAAAAAACGGCAGTGTTCCTAGGAAAGCCATGGGCAGGGCCGGAGTGAACAGCTTCTTATTGGGGGGGAGGTGATTTTGGCGCCCCTAGCTTAATTTTTAAATTTAGTATACTGCGTCACACGCTTACAGAAAAGCTTTGTTCTCTTACCCAAGGTCAGGCTGTAGAGGATATGTCGCTTTTTTTGGGTATTTTCACGGCTTCTGTTCCAAGGAGTTTGCAAGTATAATTCCTCTGGTAGCTCCCAACAGAGTAACACATAGTTTCACTTTTAGGCATTTTTTTACAGTCCCACTTAAGCGGTTCCAAACTTTCCACTCTCTTTCTTCGGTTTTAGATTAAGTTAAATTAGTTTTACATTTAAAAAAATGTTTATGTAAAAAAAAACTTATTAAAACTTATTTATGTTATCTGCATGACGACATTTTTTAGTATTTTTATACAAATTATAAATTTATACAATATTGTATGACCAAAAAAACAAACAACAAATCATGGTATTTTTTTACTTTGCTTGACCTTACGATTTCGATGAGTTTTTCCTACGGGCGTGACCACAAATTTAAAGTAATTTGTAATTAAAGTTGTTCTTTCGATTTTGACCAAATGTGGTATAGGGGTTTTTTCGCTGATACGAATTGAAAAAATATTTTTCGCAACGTTTCATTTTCGAGATATTCATCATCAAAGTTAATCAAACAACCATTTCACTATACTCTTTCCTTCTTCGGAAAAATTTTTGGTTTTTACACAAAAGTGGCACAGAGTGGCACACAATATTTTATAAACACCTTTTAAAACCTTGTATTTTTATTTATTTAACTTTTTCCATAAATGCGAACTTTCAAGTTCAAAGGCGAAAATGTTTGCTTACAAAATAACTAGTGTATACATGTTGCGCACGTTGGGTGTGGAAAGTGGATGTTTGCAATTAAATGGAAAAAAGATGTAAATAAATATAAACAATTTTTTAAAAGATGTTTTGAAATATTGTGTCCTAATGTAGTGTAAAAATAAGAATTCTGTGCAAAAGAAAGGAGAAATAGTGTAAATAAGGTTAGTTGATTATCAAATTTGATGATGAATATCTCGGGAAAAGAAAGTTGTCGAAAAAAAATTTTTCAATTGTTCAGCCTCCAAAATTCCGTACCAAATCTGGTCAAAATCGGGAAAACGGGTTTGAACTTTTTAAATTTTTCGACGTTTAATTTTCGAGATATGGGAAAAAAAATTAAATAATTATATTAAAAATTTTCTGTAAGTTTTCCTTAAAAAACCCAAAATGTTAAACAAAAATCAGAAAACAGTGAAAGTGTATTAAATTTTAATTTAACATTTTTAATTTATACATAGTTACAATTATTTATTATAAGTTGGGGTGCCCGTTTTTTTCATTGCACAAACTCAGCCGGGTTTTTTTTCCCCTATAGCTTGACTTTTGTTCTATCTGGGAAAATTTTTAAACATTTTCCTAAATTTTTAAATTAAAACAAAAAAAAATATTGACAAAAATTATATTTTCTGTTAATAATAAAGTTTTTTCAGTAATCTATAAAGATAAACAAATAATTTTTCCCAAAAGTTTCAAAATTGGCTTAAAATATTTAATAACACCAAAATTTATTTTAAATTTTATCTTTCCCAAAGCCTTTAATTTTTAAAAGCAGAATGATAAATTCCCCAAAAAAAACTATGAATTTCGGTGGGTTGAAAAACAAAGAAAAAAGGATGTATAAAAAAAAAACTTTTTAAAAAGGTTAGGATGGTTAAGAATAGCAAAAAAAAATTTTAAAAAAGGAGATTTTTAAAAAAGGTTATTTTTTATTTTGGTATTGGCGATTAAAAAAATTTTCAGTTTGACGCCCCAAAAGAAAAATTGGCCCCATCGAATAAATGGGGGCCTCCCCCTTCCCCTTTTTTCCCGCTTATTTTCCTTGAAGATTAAAAATTAAAAGGCCCCCCTTTAACAAAATTTAAACATCAGGACCAAAAATTAAAATTGGGTTTTTTAGTTATAAATAAATATCGAGAAAAGTAAAACAATGAATAAGTTTTTAATATTATTACTTGTAATCATGCTTTTAATAATTTTATTTAAATGTTTTGTAAAATAAGAAAATTGTGGTCATAATAAGTATTTTAATTGTTTGGCCTTCTGAAGAACATTTTAGCCAGACAAAGAACGGACCCGTAAGAAGGCCATTTTGGTCGATTTATTATTTCCAATATTTCGTCATAAAAGCTATTGAATATTTATTCGTTTTCGATATAATACTGATTAAAATTATTTTAAAAACATTTTCACTAATACTTTTTTAGTTTTAAGATAGTGTTGAAGTAACATTACTTGAGTATTTTTTAAGTGAATATGGTATTGTAAGAATTTTAAATTTGATAAAAATGAAATATTTTTTTATGTAGTTTAAGTAGAACTAAATATTTTGACTATCACAAAGTTAGTTTTAAGTTAAACGACTGATTGATTATATTGGCCTTGTTTGGAGCTCTGTTGTTTTATAATATAGCTTATAATTTGTTTATTTATTCAGTAAATAAAAGAATAATAACTGTTTATTTGTTATGATGGCCTTTCATGGCCCACCCACCTTATATATAAATAAATAATAGTCAAAAATAAATTTTAAATTATATATTACTTACAATATTTTATTTACATACATCTGAGTTACTTGTACGACTTAATTTATGTCTCATAAGACAAAGCAATAAATTAATCATAGAAAACATTTTAAAATAACCGAATTAAAAGTAGTTTGTTTTATCACCTAATGTTGGGTTCAAAAATAATGACATACACAACATTTGCACAAAATTTTCTGTATAGGCAGCTTGTATACCATTTTTAAACATTGCTTGCTTTAATTAAATGGCTTGAGCCTCCATCAGGCACCCATTCCGCCAGCACATTCCAGGAATAATTCCATAGTCTGGTTCTACGTCATAGGAAATCATCAAAATATTAAAAAAAAGTCGATTCCAAACTTTTCCGGCAGCTATATGTATGACCGTGTCACCTTCAGATCGCGCCAGCACGTGCCGGAAATGTAGTCTTTTAAGAAGTTAAAAATTACCCGCATGGTCTTCCGTTCCCGACCTTTAAAAACTTCTAAATAAAGAAGACCAGGCTGCCTATGCAGAAAACTTTTGCCATATGATAAAGCATTATTTTTTAAGTCCCTTGTTAACATTATTTTATAAATTTTTTCTATCGATCGACTTCTCCGAATACAAATCCAAAGTACCGATAATGGCCACGATGTCAGCTAAGAAGTGGTTCTTGCCAACTTTGTCCAAAGCAGCCAAATGAGCGAATCCAGGAGCTTTAATTTTACACCTAAAATACAGATTAAGTAAAAGAAAGCATATTTGAAAATCAACATATATGTATATACCGGGTGGTGCATCGCCAGACGGGCCATAGGAAATCCTATGTAAATTTTTATACATTGAAATATTGGCTCCTCTATTGAATTTACAACAAAAGGGTTTTAGACTATTTTAAAGATGTTGATAAGATTAGCTCACATACTAAATTTTTTTCTGATAAGGAATTAAAAGTTATTTAAGGGGTATTTGTAAAAACGCCGCATACCTGCTACATACCATAATGAATCCCCAGTAATAAATAAAATTCCCTTTTCAACTTTTAATTCATGTTTTACCTTGTATTAGTTATTTCAGCATGTTTACAGTTTTGAAGAGAAAATATCAATGATTAAATGGTATTACATGGAAAATAGTTATTGAAGAGTATCCGACATGTTCTCTACGTTTTTTCCTGACACACATTTCAAGTAAGACAACAGTTCAAAATATCGTTTGAGTATCGTATAAGTTTGAGACAAAAGGTACTGTTATTAATAAATGCAACTGCTTAGAGCGAAATAATAATGTACACGATGGAAGAGCTCAAGAAAATAACGCCGATTTAGATGTTTTACTTCATGTAGAAGAAAATAAAGGAATTAGCACCAGGTTTCAAAGTTGTAGGAAAGGGGTCACAGCACAGTACTACGCAAATTAAAGACATATAAATATCATCCGTACAAATATCAAAGACATCAGGAATTAAGGGAAGGCGATGAGATCCGAAGAGAGATTTTTGTTTTGGTTATGGAAAATGGGAATAACGATAAGGACTTTACGCAATATTTGTTTTAGTGACGAATGCACCTTCACATTAAACAATGAACCAAACGTTCAAAACATCAAATACTGGAAAAGAAAAAAAAACACAGATTTTATCTACAAGGACTCAATACCCTCAAAAGGTAAACGTTTGGGCGGGTAATTTGGACATCGGATTATTGGATCTTTTTTCTTGAATCACAATTTGGGGAACAGAAACTTTTTTAGAACTATTACAAAATCAAGTGGGGGCCCATTGGGAAAAAGGACCTGACAACAAGACATTTGGTTTCAAATGGATGGTTGTCCTGCACACAATTCACGAGAAGAAGGTAATATGTTCAAAATGTTTTCAATGGACTCACTATAGGACCAAATTCACCATAAAATTGGCCGGGGAGGTCTCCCGATCTTTCGGCAAACGACTTCTTCCTTTGGGGTCATATCAAAAATGTTATTTATACAAATTTGAGTTATCAAAATTTAGAAGAATTAAAGTTTCAATTTCAGCGGTTGCGATCGACTATCGGCATTTCAACTTCATCATGTAAGAACTGAATTTTATAACCGTTTTTGGGATATTGTTAGCAAAAAACGGAGGTCTGTTTGACTTTAAATTTAAAAAAAAAAGGGGCCAAATTTAAATTTGTTTGTTAAAACTTTTTTCCCCCTTTTTTAAGTTTGTTTTTTCCCCTTCCTTTTTAATTTTTTTTTAAAAAAAAATTAAAGTTCCCCAAGGAAACCCCTTTTTTAAAAATTTTTTTAAATTTTGTTAAAATTATTTTTTTAAAAAATTTTTTTTAAAAAAAAAAAAAATTTGGACCGTTTCTTTTCCGTTTTTCCCTTTTTTTTTTTAAAATTTTTCTGGTTAATTTTTCCCCGGGGGTTTATAAAAGACAGGGTTTCAACGGGTCTGGCGATCCCCCCCGGGTTTAAATTTTTTTAAAAATTTTTCCCTTAAAAAAATTTTGAAAAAATTTTAAAAAATAAAGGGGGAAAAATTTTTATTTTTTTTATATTTTTTTAAAAAATAATTGGAATTTTAAAATAAATTTTTTTTTTTTTTCCCCCAAAAAAAATTTGGAAATCCTGGGGAAATTTTTTTAAATTTTTTTTTTTTTTGGGTTGTTAAAAATTTCCCTTTAAAAAATTTTGGAATTTTTTTTTTTACATTACCGGGAGTTTTTTTGACTAAAAAAGAAATGCAAAAAAAAATTTTAAAACAACCCCTGGGAAGTTTAAAATTTTTTTTTAAAATGTTTTTTAAAAATTTCAAACCTTACCAAAAAATTGGTTTAAAACCCTTTTTCTTTTTTTTTTTAAAAAACCCCCAAAAAACCCCCCCCCTTTAGGTGTTTCCCCCCCAGTTTTGGGGGGCGCCCGGGGGAAAATTATCCCCCCTAAAGGAAAAAGGGGAAAAAAATTGTGAAAAGGGCCCCCCCAAAAAAAGTTTTTGAAAATTTAAAAAAATTTTTTAAATTTTTAAATTTTAAAAAATAAAAATAATAAAATATTTAATAAAAAAAAAAATTTTTAAATTTTAAATAAATTAAATAAAATATTTTTATAAAAATTAATTAAAATTTATTTAAATATATTTTAAAAATTTTTTAAAAAAAAGGCCTTTAAAATTTTTTTATTTTACCCTTAAATTTGGAGAGGGGGGGGAATTTTTATTTCATTTTAAAAATTAAAAGGTTTAAAATTTTGGGGGCCCCTGGAAAAAAATTTTTGGAAAAGGGAAAAAGGAAAAATATTTCAAAATTTCCCCCTTTTTATAAGTTAAAAAAATTTTAAAATAAAAAAAAGGGAAGGTGTACAGAGGTAAGCGCCTTCATTTTCCACCCTTAAAACTTGGGTTGCAGACTTTAAACGTGGTCGCACGAGCACTGAAGATGCCCCTCTTTTCGGCAAGCCAAAAAAGGAAACTTTTGAAAAAATTGTGCAAGAAGTTAATAAAATCGTTTTAAATGATCGCCGACTGAAGTTGAATGAGATTGATGAGACTGTGGGCATATTGAAAGAGCAAACTAACCATAATTTATCCGCTCGATGGGCTTTGTCGCGTTGGCTTACTCCAGGGCAAAAACTCATTCGCAAGATTATCTCAAAAGAGATCTGTTTAAGTGTTTCCTAGTGAATTTCTTCGCCGATGTGTTACTGTCAATGATACTTGGATCCACCACTATACGCCGGAGACAAAATAACAATCAAGACACTGGACAGCGAGGGGCGAACCGATTCAGAAGAAGGCAAAGGCAATTCCATTGGAAGAAAAGGTTGTGGCAACAATTTTGTAGGATACCAAAAGCGTTATTTTTATAGACTACCTTGATAAAGGAAAAACTATAAATTTTGAGTATTACGCCCACTTATTTGACCGATTGAACCTTTTTAAAAAGGGTTTAAAAAAAAAAAATTTTTTTGGCCCCAAAAAAACCCCTTGGGGACAAATTTGGCTAAAAATTTTTTGGGGGGGAACAATTCAACCCCCCCGGGGGGCCCCAAACCGGGTTTCTTTTGACTTTTTTATTTAAAATTTGCTTCCCTTTTGGTTTTCCCTTTGTTTTTTAAAAAAAAAAGGTTAAAAATTTTCCTTTAGTTTGGATTTTTTTGCGCCAAAAAAACGTTTTTAAGGGTGGCAAGGAGGGGCCCTAAACTTTTTTAAAAATGAAACCCCTTTTTTATTTTTTTTTGGTTTTTTTCCAAAAATTTTAACATAATTACAAAAAGCCAAAACTTAAAAGTTTAAAAATATTTTGCGTTTTCAATTTAAAAAATTTTTCCAAATTTATTTTGTTTTATTCTTTTTTTTAAATTGGGGTTAAAAAGATAAAAAATATTATTAAAATTTTTGGTTTCGTTATTGGGAAAGGGTTTTTATACAAAAAAATTAAGGGAAAGGGAACCTTTTTTTTTCTGCACGCTTTTACCCCCCGCCCTGAAGGGGCCTTTTTGTAAAAAATTTAAAATGGTTTTTTAATTTTTTTTAAAAAGCCCAAAAGGATTTTTTGAAATAAAGTATTTAAAAATAAAAATTTTTGGGGTTTTTTGAAAATTTCCCTATTAATACTTCACCCTTTAAAAAATAAAAAAGGCCCTAAAAAACCTTTTTTTCCGAATTTTTTTTTTTTGAACCTTTCATCAATTTATTAAAATTTTAAATTCAAAAAAACATGTGCTTCAACCCCCCCGGTTTTTTTTAAAATTTTTTGATTTTAACCCCTCCCTTTTAAAAAAAAACATTGAAAAAAGGAAAATTTAAATCATTGAAAAAAAAATTTAAAATTTTTAATGGAATAATTTAAAAATGTACCCTTTTTAAAATTTTTTTAATTTAAAATTTTTTAACCCTTAAAAACCAAACCGTAATTTTTAAAAATCCTAAAAAATGAAAAAAATTTTTTCCCCCTTTCCAAATATTAAAATCGGGCTTTAAAAATTTTTTTTTAAAAAATTGGGTTCCAAATTTTTTAAAATTATTATTTTCAATTTTTTCCTTAAAAAACCCCTTATTTCCCTTTTTAAAAAAATAAAAAAATATTTTAGCCCCCTTTTAAAAGTTTTATTTATGCATTAAAATCGTTTTTACTAAATAAAAGAAATATTTATTTATTTATTCATTTATTTCAACATTTCAGCCCTTAAAATCACCTGGAGTCAGTAAAAAAATATATATTTCTAAGCAGCTTTAAGTATTTTAATGATGCATTTATGACTAAAAATCTTACTGTCTGATTATGAAAAAAATATATTTATTAATTGTAAAATTTCTACCCTTAAAAAGTATCTTCAATTGAAAAATTATTTAAAAAAATATTTTTAGCAGCTTTAATAGATTTAATTGAATACAGTATATGAATGAGCAAAAGTTTTTATTTATTTTTTGTCAAATGCAATGAATACAAATTATCAAAGCCTAGTTATTGAAAATTTTAAAACTATTCTTCCTATTAACCCATCCCCAATCAACTGGACGAATATTTTTATTTCCGAGCCATATCTGGGTCTATAAGTAAACTCTCTTAATAGGCCTTTTCATCACAATTTTTTTTGTGCGCATGCGTCAGTATCCGCCATTTTTTTCGTACTGTTTTTTGTAAACAAGTATGTAATAGGGCCTGTAAACACATAATTAAAATAAAAAAAATACTAAAGAAAGTATAGTTATTGAAGAAAAGAAATACATAAATAAAGAAAAAAGTTCCTTAATTAGCAAATAGGTTTTTTAATCGATTATTATAATGATATCAGTACGAAAGGAACGAAGAAGCGGTGTTGTTATGGAGTATGTAAAAGTGATAAACGCTATAAATCATTTAAATACAATACAATTTAATCAACATAACAATTGTTTATATGTGGTAGGCCTAATTAGAATAAAATTATAGATACTTTTTGTATAGTAAAGAAGTAATGATACCTAACCTCTCAATCAGCTCACTTCTTTTTTCCTTTTTAAAGACGTCCATGACATTTAAGCTACCTTTTTAATTTCGTACAATTATGGGCTTCAACTGAATTATAAATCAGTGAAGCACCAACAACGATTTTTTCCAGTAAATGATTTAATTGGGGAGATAATACTGCATTCCCAGCCATTGTCGATCAAAACAGTGCGAAACTTTTGAATTGCCGCCATTTCAACATGGCGACTGCGCTTGCGCTTGTCACATGATGAAAAGGCCCATATGTTCATCTAGTGCACCAACTTTTGGAACAAAAAAATGCCATTGGTTTTTTACGATAACTCCGATTTTTTTGTTATCGGGTCCATCCAAAAACAATTTAAATGGTAATCTTAAGGGCTATAAGATTATTGACATTTTTACTTTTTAAAACCCTTCATTTTTAAAAGTTAAAGAGTCCGGGTCAGATAATCCTCACAATAAAATTGAAACTTTTAACCATATCTCAACCATATCTTGGTTGCTTTCTATCCTACAAGAATAGGGAAAAACAAAATGTTTGTTTAAAAAAAACTGAAATTTTGTTTTCTGTAATTTTTTAACGTAAATCTAGTAGTTTTAAAGTTATCATGAAAATAAGATACATTTATAGATAAATTTGAAAAATCTATTTTTGAAAAATCGCACTTTAAAAAAATAACATTATAAACCAGTCACAGTCAAACTTCTTAAGCTCATTACCTACACCTAAATGAAGTAAATCCTTTAAAAAATTATATAAATTTTATTTTGGTGAAAGTGGCGTAGGTTTTATTTTTCACTTTTTCACCATTCTCTTTGTTTTTTTTTTATTAGCTTTCATTATGGTAAGACATTTTTTGAGGAAGCGTATAGTTTTGGAATTATTTGTAAAAAACATACATTTTTTCATGAAAAATCAATATTTTAAATGGTTAATAACTCGAAACAAATTGACTTATCAAAAAACTTTATAGAACAAAAGTTGCTTAGAATTGGTCCATTTATTGATTTCCGGAGTTATTTTTGATAAAATAATTTTAGCCTTCAAGAAGGGGTGGCATCTACCCCCAGGGTAAAAGCACAAGTCGCCACTATGTCACTTTTGTTACTTAAGGCACCCTCTAACTACTTACCAATTTTCACGCAAATCGATGAAGGTTCAAAGAATTCGGAGGTGAAACCCTTCAGTAACTGTACTTTATTAGTAACCCGTTTTAAATAAACTATATCCTACCTTCATCTCAGCCCTGCTAGGTGGTGCCACTTTCGCGTCATCGGTCCTAACTTCTCCTGTTGGCATTTGATTCAAACACTGAACAATAATGCTCAATGACTGGCGCATTTCTTCAAGACGGCAGAGATACCGGTCATAACAATCTCCTTTTGTTCCAATAGGGACATCAAATTTAACTAGATCGTAAGCATCGTAGGGTTGGGTTTTACGAAGATCCCATTTGATACCCGAGCCTCTCAACATCACTCCACTGTAATTTAAACAGCAGAGTCAAAATTAAAAAATATAGTAAAGTTGGATTAAGCTAAAATGCTGTTGGAATATGGGTTTTAAAATTAACATTAAAAAAAAACATGATTTTGCAGCATTATTAGCATAAGACGGTGGAAATTGTACAACGAATTTTGACCCTGTACATATTTCTAAAAAGCAAAAATTATGCTTTACGTAAAAAGCCATATCGTCTAATCAAAAAGTACCCGGAATATTTCAATAAAACCAAAACGGTTCAATTATTATTTATATTCATATACATTTTATTTTTCACTGCAAGTAAGAGAGAGAGAGACATTCCTATACTTCCTTCAATTTTCATACCACTTCTCGTATGCCGATTTGGGAATCGTCTTCAGCTCCTTCTGTGAATTCTCGTTTATAGCCTTAAACCACTCAAAACGCTTTCCGCGATGTGTTAACTTGAGTCCTGGATAAAGAAAAATGTCAAACAGAAGAATGGCCATATGAAATAAGCAAACGACATCTGAAACAAGACACAAAATAGACTTTGACAACTGCAAAAAGATGGCATCGTGAACCATTTCAAGACTAGACTAATCCGGGAAGCCATAGACATTCAAATTCATGCTTTAAAACCTTTGATGAAGGATCCGTATAAAAGGGACCACTGTTACGGGATTCGACAGTGCGGATCGATTCGGCGTCATTGCATCAGCCGACGATAACCATCTATCTCTCCCTGCTAGCTGATCTTTAAGGGAATTTAGTTTGGTGTTTGTGTAACTTGTTTAATTTAATTTTATGGGAAGTGACAATACTGTTTCTTTGTTTTTCTAAGCTTTTTACGGGTAAAGAGGGATTTGAGTTTTGTATAATCCTAGTAGAAATGTTTTTGTGTGTTGGGGTGTGGATTGCCAAGAGAAGTGGGGTTATGCCCTGGTTTATTTTGTTTATTTTTTTTAGCACGGGGTGTGCTGGTTGACACAGAGTTGTCAGGTTATTTCGCGGGTAGCGAAAGGTTTATTCTGGGATACCGACTGTGTTTAAAGTTTATTTTGATTTCTGGGAAAATCAAATTAAAAGAAAAATTATTTCGCTTTTCTCCAGAATAAAGATATTTATATATTATTTTTTTTTTAAATATACTTTTTTTATAGATTATTATGGAGAGCTAGTCTGCTCTCGCAATAATAGTAACAAAAAACATGAAAAGACATAAAAAGGTTTAATTCTTTATAAAATTGATTTGTTTTTAAGTACTATAATAAAATAATTATTTTTATAAAATTATATAATATTTATATTATTTCATAAAAATAATTAGATAATAATTACATAATTTTATAAAAATAATTATTTTATTATAGTACTTAAAAACAAATCATTTTATAAAGAATTAAACCTTTTTATGTCTTTTCATGTTTTTTGTTATTATTATTGCTAGAGCAGACTAGCTCTCCATAATAATCTATAAAAAAAGGATAATTTTTTTAAAAAATAATATATAAATATATTTAGTCTGGAGAAAAGCCAAATATTTTTCTTTTAATTGTGTTAGAGGTTCAGCACACAGAATAGTTATTTTAGGGTAGTTTAATAATAAGGATAATAAGCGAAACCAAGATATCTTAAGGATCAGCGAAAGGCAAAAAAGTTAATTTTAGTAACTGTTTTAATTAAGAGCAATTTAAATTTTTTTCTTTGTCACTAATTATCATAAGTTTTTATTTCTTTTCAATCCTAGGAATAATAAGTAAATAATAATGTCTGATGAAACTACTTTGAAAAATAAACTTGTACATATTTTAACTCAGCCTTTTAATATACGACGTGCCGGAGAGATAGATGAGTTTTGCGCCGACCAGCTCCTGGTTTCGGCGTTGCCGTCTTCGTAAAAGGCGCCTCCAGCCGTTTAGTAGAGTGGTAGGGAAATTTCCCGACCTGTCGTACCGGCCAGGAGCAGAACGTTAGTCAGGCGGACCCAGCGCCGAAACTGGGTTAGACGACGTTTCGCTTCCTTGACGATGCGCGACAGCGCGGGAAATTACCAATATTTCACCAGTCAAGGTGCCAGGGTGGCTTTACAACAACTCAGACGAAATGACACCAATAATAATTATGCCCCGTCAAATACAACCCTGAAGGAGGCGGCCATCCCTCTGGAAACTATCCAGACCTTTAAACGAAACTTCACGCAACAACCTGAGACCATGGTGAATCATACCAGCTCGGCCCAAAGACTAGAAGAGCCTAAGGAGACTAGTCTGGGTACCCCTAACTTTACAGAGCTGGCCGGGTGGCAATGGAGCTGGCCATCCCCGAATGGGGTGCCAAATGGAAGGTGGGTAAACTTGCTGTCATTATAGACCCGGCCGCCCTGATCTACCCATGGCCGGCGGCGTAAACCGCCCCCAAACTCCGGAACAACCCTTGAGTCACAGGAACTTTAGATCAAAACGGAAGCCCTGGACAGGCTTATATAGCTTCGGCCACCGGTCCGACTGATCCAGAAGGGAAGTATATATCCATCCCTAACTTTATAAACCCCGGCCGCCCCAATAGGAGCCCGGTCCGCACCGCGAATTTACAATTCCTCTACCATTACAGTCAAGAGGGTGACTGAATTCGAGTAGTTTTTGTTTGCAGAATATTAGTTACATTTTCTAATCTATTACGGTACAGAAATTGACCATACTAGAATAGAATTTGTAAGTTTATTTTGTGCGCCATTGTCTTTACAAAGTCTAACCCGTTCCAGTGATCGCCGTCGCCAAGTAGTATCATCTCTAACATTAATTCTTATGCAATTAGTACGTGCTTTTGGTAGCCAAACTCAAGCAGTCTTTGGTGTAAAGCAATTTTTGAAAAAAATTAAGAAAATATTTTTATTTGGTGTTTTATTATAGGTGCTAGTTTAATTTGAGCCACAGTGTAAATATTATACTTTAATCAAAGGTTTTTCAACTGTACATTATTATAAGTTTGTATTTGCCTAAATGTTGAGGAATTTTAAGGAGAATTTAAAAATCAAATAAAAATAATAGGGCGCAAAATTAAAATAAGAAAGTTGGACCACTCCCAGACTTTCGAGACACCCTGTATATATAAAATATAGCTTTTTAAAAAATATATTTTGAACCATTCATCTTTTATTTGGGACAGTTTTTCCGAAAACGTCAAACAAAAAAGTTATAAAGCGAGGGTACATTTATAACCGGACGCGAACATCCTGTATATTAGTAGGTATTCATTAGTTTTTAATCATAACCAAATATTTATTATTCAATTTAAAAATATATTTTAGGATTTAATAATAAATCCACTTATGTGCATACTTGATTAGTTTTACTTACATGACTGAAACAGTGTTTCAGTCGCTTACAAATCATGCACCAATACAGTTAACTTCTGTACCGTAATAGATTAGAAAATGTAACTAATATTCTGCAAACAAAAACTACTCGAATTCAGTCACCCTCTTGACTGTAATGGTAGAGGAATTGTAAATTCGCGTCCGCACCCCTAACCGCCCCCAAGACATGGAAACCGGGAATTTTAACTTTAGTGCGGTAAATGGGGTAGGCCAGGATTGCTGATTCGGCCGAGTCTCAATTAAGATCAGAACCCTTCAGGGAACCACCCTTAACAAAATCCACCCCCGGCCTCCCCCTTCAGGATACGACCTCCACCGATAATATAATAAAGAACGACGATGACACACAAAAAGCCAAGAAAATTATAATTGTTCAGAATGTGGTAGTTAAGGCTGCAGGGAAGCCTTATGTAGGTTGTGGGAGTATCGGGGATTCTGCGGCAGGTCCGTGGAATGCCGGCACGCCCCCGTATATTGCTGAATTCGAGCTCCCCTTCAGCCTGAACCCAATTAATCCAAAAACACTGGTAGTAAAGACGGACTGAGCGGGTAGCCCTTAAGAAAGCCGCGTTCCGTGGACAGTTAGGCAATAAATCCCCTGTTAAAATTAATCATAAAGATTACGAGCTAGTTTTAAGGGCTAGGCGCAACCAACTGTCCGGACCATGTCTAGTGAAAAAGAGAAATAGAACCCCTGACATAAGAGTTTTTAGAAGATCCCAAGCAACACAGGAATTTGCATTTTCGTTTAATAAACGTTTAGTAAACGATATTATCGCGTATTTTTGGTTTTGGGATATTTATTACACCTATATTAAACATATTTTAATCACGTGCATATTTTAATCGTATATTCAACGTATGTCATATCATCTTTTGATATCGTAAAATTTTTTAATTATTATATTTTACTTTATATTATGGTCTCATTTATGTGTGTGTTTTAAAAATGCACAAAAAATATGTTTATAGTTAGGAATTATTAATGATATAACCTCATGAAACACGCTTATTTTCGAGTATTTTAAAAACGTTTTTTTTTTCTTACTATTTACTAAAATTTCAACGTGTGAAACTAAAGCATAATCTACGTCTAATTTTAGATTATTTTTAATAGAAAACTTTAAATATTATTGCTTTAAAATCATTATTATCATTCTCCTTTTTGGCAAAATCATTGGTTTAGTAATAGTATTTTTATAATTTTAATTTAATGTTAATATTTATAAATATTTGGCTTTGTGCTACATATAAATAATATTGTCTAAAATTCCCTAAAAATAAACGTACCAATAATCTACAAAATTTACTCATCCGTTCGGCATTATTCAATAACAGCCAATAGCAGCCTTAATCGACACGTGATGCGCGGTAGTCGCTTTTCTCCTCGGCTTTGTGACCTTCGACCTTCGACACTTCGACGTGATTTATAAGATTCAATGGCCGCCGAAAGCCGCTAAACAAAACGTCGGCCGGCGTCATGTTTCTTGTTGTAAAATATTGTGCAGTGCATTGTTTTTCCGACTGCTAATAAAGTAGGTAAGTACCCAACTTTTTACCTTTATTTTAATTATGCTCATATCACTTCAATAGCTATACATATTACATATATATTAGGTTAGGATTGTTGATGTAATATTTGATGAAGTCGGCAAAAATGGCCGCTGAACCTGTTGCGGAAATTTTCGTTTTGATCTCTCAGCCTCATGACCTTATTTATAAAGAAAGATTATAGCTCAAACATTTGGATTAGGGTTTAAAGTCACACCTTGCACCTGTTTTGTTTTAATTTTTAGTACACTAAAATAAAAATTATTTAAATATATCTTTATTTGGTTATTTAATGGTCTATTATACGTTTTTAATACACCATTTATAAACATCTAATATATACGCTTTAATTTACGTGTATTGTTTTATTTTATGTGTGTTTATATTATTTATTTTTTAGAAACTAGACTAGCATCCATTGGGGATCTACCATAAGAAATTCCGTAATGAACATGCTTAAGTTTGTTATTTCAAATAGAGTCGGAATGGCATTTAACTGGGGGGGTAGTGCCCGAAACCCACCAGACCAACCTAGGAACCATTCGTTTAAGGAGACATTGACATGCAAAGCACTGAATGGTAATTTCAAATACATTTCACTAAACCGCACTCGCAAAAGGGTTTCCCCCCAAACTAACCCGGGATGCAAAGAACGGGGGGGCGGGACGAATTTGGACACAAAATATTCCTCATGGATATAGGGGTATTGTTTTGTGATACGGGACCTATTTCTACAGCGGGATATATGTATGTATTCACATCGCGTTGGTGTAAATATATTCATACCCCCTGTAGAAATAGGTTCTGCATCTTCGCCCCGTCCCGTTCTCGCATCCCTTGCGGCTATCTTTAATCTACCTAAAATAAATTTATTATGCAAAAAAACACTAGGATCAGCTCTACTTTTTAGTGATTTTGGGGTTTTCTTTTTTTTTTACAAGCAGCCCAAATTACATTTTAAGGGGGTAAGGACCAGGTGCGGGGGGAGTTGCATTTGTCGGAGAACTCACGACAAAGCTATCGGACAGGCATGCCAAGATTGGCTTAACTGTCCAAACAGGGGTAAATAATGCCAAAACGTGAAAGACTCTATTATTATGTTTGATTAAAAAAATTTTTTTAAAGTTTCAACTGTTTTTATGTTCTATACAGTTTTTGTTGTGTTTTTTATTACTTTTTTATAGTGCAGTTTTAAAAGTATTACCAGTTGCGTCCTTTTGATTTGAGAATTTGTTATTTTATTTATTTAATTATTTTATTTTTTTTTTAGATTTAGTAAGCCTAAACAATGTATTACCTAATACATATACCTATATTATACATACAGAATAAACGTTTTTCGTATACGTCATATTTGATTTATTTCATATGGCTTTTTTAACGTGTTTAGTAAACGTTACAGTTTTGTATATTATACCAATTATAGGGTTTATTAGAAACCGCTTTTAATTGCTCATTTTATATTATAAATAAACATATATTTTCAAGGTCTAAAATTTGGATAGTACTGCAAATATTAATACACCTATATTAGGCGGACATTTTAACAAAATGGGTTAAAAATAAACTAAAAATATACTAGTGGTATATACGAAATTAAACGTTTATTAGATGATTCTGTGTCGCTTGGGATGTTTCGCGCCAAAATTCTCACCACTGCAGAAGATAACTCCAGTCAATCGTCTGACACTAGTTAGATAGCACTAAAAAAGCCAAGTGCAATTTTGGCGTAACGTCTGCAAGGACTGACAGATATTTTCTCTCTCCCTCTCTCTTTCTCTCTTTATCTCCCCTCTCTTTTTCTCTCTCCCTCCCCTTTCGGTGAGCTTATTATTTGCAGTTACATGTATTTTTAAATAATCTTGAAGGTAATGGAAAGCAATTATATGGGTCTGCAGTTCTGTGAAAGTCCCAGGTCACCCTAATTGAAAACAGGGGCCACCAACGCCCTCTTAAGAACCGCAGAAAAGTGATTCTCCTTAATGCACAGGTTTATTAATTTTGTGAGAGGCACAGTTATGATATTTTTTATGAACTTTATCAGCCTCACCGACATACCAAACACATCTTTGTTATGATTATTTTTTAGGTCATTTATAATATCTCTAACCTGATTATAAGTAATTTCTGAAAAAGAAAATTGTTTATAAAGAGTTTGGATCAGATGGATCTTTGCTGTTTTTATTTTTCAAGTTATTTATAATATCTCTAATCTGGTTAACACTAATTTCTGAAATAGAAAATGGTTTATAAAGAGTAATAAAGCTGATATCATTAAAAAAGTTTAAATCGGATGGTGGTATATCCCCAACAAGTGATTTTAGAAAACTTGTTAAAGATATCCAGTGTTATGTCATGAAGTTAGGCAGTTGCCTTAGTTGAGCCACTATTTATAATTTCTCACACTGAGCAGATTGGCTTTTTAGATGAGTATATCTTTGCATCATTTGTCCTAATTTTTGATCTTCTTATTGCAAGATTATATTCCGTTTTAAGTTCTTTTAAAATAGAAAAAAGTTCTAAACTTTGTTATCGTTCTTTTGAATCTTTTAGAAAATTTAGTTGTAGTTTTGTGCTCTGGGAGACTTTTGATCAGCATGTTGAAAAATATTATATTGGAAAGTTTGAAAACAATTGGCCGAGACCCATAAATTGCGGGGTTGCGGGGTCCTTTAAAGTGCGTTTATCTCGAAAATAGTTGCTCCTAGAGATCTAAATAAGGTATACATTTTTGACGCAGCGGGAATTATAGTAACTTCTTCTTTAATAAACAGGTCAATAGACTTAACTTAAAAAAAGTTATGCCAACTAAAACAAGTGGAGTAGGCCGTAGGTGGCGCCCTCTATTAGCAACATTAATTATGGACGAATTAGAATTTCTCGCCTCAAAGAACTCCCAAATCCCCAATTTTGTACGGCTATGTAATTTAGTTAAGAAATTATTACAAAAAAACGAAAACAAAATTAAAAGTTTGACACCCTGCATCTGAGTTATTATCAACTTTAAGATAAGGCAAGTTTACGTTAATATCATTATTTTGACCTAAGGAATCTGCTGTTCCTCTGTGTCGCATTGCTTCTGGGACACTCTGTATATATTTGGTGTGAGTTCCATGTTACTGCTAAGTAGTAACAAGATCAAACCAAAAAGAAACGGCCCTTATCGGCCAACGTAAATAAAAACACACCTTATACAAAATCTTTTTTTTTATGAATTACAATAAAATAATAAATTATCGAAACAGAACATTCAAATTTAATTTTTCTAGTAGGTATTGCCTATTGACGCTTCAATTTTCAACACATAGTTTAACAACGCTGGAGAGAATATTAGCCCTTTTATGGACCAGTCGTTGAACATTGTCTTCCATGATTCGATATAAAATATATTTTTTTTAAGGTTGAATGGGAGACAATGTCAGTACGTGTACGGTCCCCTTTAAACTCTTTGTCCCACTCGTACGCTTGAGTTTTCGAAATTTGACCCCAAATTTCCCTTTTTTAAATTCCGGACATGAAAATTTGTTAAAAACCCAAAAATGATAAAAATTTTTGCCCAAATAAATTTAACATTGCGAAATTCGCAGAACACAACAAAAATGACACAAAGCTACATTCACAAAGCTATTATGCACCAAACTTCCGACAAGAAGCTATTAAAACCTTTAAATTTCAAATAAGAAAAGGCACAACAAAAATCCGATTTGATTCTAAATAAAAGAATTTTAAACGTCATCCTATAGACCTACGGTCAAGACAAATTTGACAAACAAGGCTAATGAAGTGTATATAAAATAATTATTCTACACTGGACAAAAAATTAATGTTTAAGAGAATTAAAATCATGTACCTGAAGCCATAATTTAAAGCATCTTCAGCAGATACAACTCCAATATTTTCAGTACGCTGAATCCATAATCTGTTGTTGGTCAAAACATCTTCTACTTCATCTATCCGCTCGCTAAATTTCGACGCAAATTCGTAGATATCATCCATCAGACCCAATGGAAGATCCTGTAAGCAGGAAACTTTATCACAATTGTCCACACATCCAATACTTTACAAATGTAGATTTTTGCGACATCTTTTACCTAATCATAATATCTACATTTTCGGCAAGTCAATTCCGGTTACACTAACATAGGCACCGAGAAAATTAGAATTTAATAATTTGGTAAACAAAATTTAATTATCTTGAAAAAAATTCAAAAATCCAATTGGACCATACAAAAACCATTTTAAAAATAACGATAATTTTTAAGATGTGACCATGTTTTTGCAGAGATAAAAATTTTTTTTGGTATAATTTTTTTTATGAAAAAATGTATTATTTCTTACTTACAAGTGCTACTCCACCTGGCCTAACATAGGCTGCGTGCATTCTAGCACCAGACACTCTTTCATAAAACTCCATAAGTTTCTCACGTTCTTCAAAAAGCCAGAAAAATGGAGTCAGAGCACCCACGTCCAAAGCATGCGTACATATGCCCATGATATGATTCAGAATCCTTGTAATTTCAGCAAAAAGCACTAAAAATAAATGGACTCACAGTGTTTTGCTTTAATTATTTTTCTAAATTATTAAGAAATAATATAGGACATTACTAATTACTAATTTAGAAACAGGAAGTGTACCAATCGGAACTAACCATTGATATGTATAGTAAAACTACTGTTCACAAAATTCAGTTTCTCTAAGTGCTTTGGGGTTTTTATTAAAAATATCCATTGAAACTATCAACAAACTTATATTAAAAACTGTAAAATTTGCGTGAATGTGTTTTGTGTAAAAAATTGGACTTTTACACAAACAACATCGTTGCCCTCAGTTAAATTTAAAGTCACATCCGAAAAGGTATTTTTAGCGATGAATAACTTTTAAGCAAATACCTAAAATTTATTTAAAAATAATAATAATAAAAATTATGTCATTCTTATTATGAAAGAGCGTATGTAGGGGATATGGCCAGCAGCGATTTTTCCCCCCCGAAAAAGAAAAAAAATATTACCTTGTTAAAAGATACTGTACAATTCAAAAAAAACATTCATGGGTTTCAAAAGTCTGTAGGAAGATTGAGGAATCGAATGGTCTTTAAGAGTTTACTTGCACATTTAAAAAAAAAATGTATATATATATATTGAGGATGGGAATCCACTAAAGGGTAAGTATTTATTCCGTCATTTATTTTCTTAGTACAATAATTTATTCTTTTCTAGGCCTCATTGTCAGGGACAACGGCTGACATATTTGAAAGGTTACTTAAAGGACCTATAAACAAAAGAACAACCCAAGCTTAAGGTGTTTTGCGTTAACGTTTATTTTTTTATTCATCAAAAACTTTGTTGAAGTGCCTTCAATGGGTTTACCACATTTGGAAACTATATTTAATTTCTTATATTTTAAGATATTTTTTGTGTACCTACCCTAATTTTAATAAAAAATATCCCCAGTTTTTGTCTTTTTTTTATTAATTTGCGGCCCACATTATTCTAAATTTATAGGAAAAAATTTTGTTTCAATAACCAATGTACCAAAAAAATATTTTGTTTTTTTTTGAACAAAATATTTCATAATTATTTATGTTGCTAATTAATATTTTTTAATAAACTAAAATTAAAGATATAACCCTAACTAGAACGCTTTAAAAATTAATATTTTTAATAAATTTATATCTAATTGAAACTTCTAACATAAACCATACACTACTGGTGAAACTGCAAGGCTCCATATAATGTTGCCTTGATCTTTCCTAATTTATCTTCTATCCTTTTTTCCTTACATAATTTTATTGATAGTGTGTGGGACAAAACAAAATGTCACTTATGAATGAAATGTTAAGTCTTTTTTTCTTTCGTCTGAGTATTTCTATTCATACCTCTAATATATTTGGCCCGAAGTGGTACGTCAATATTCAGTAACTTTTCAACAGCCAAACTGTAGCACTGTTCATTACACATCATAGATACGTAATCAAGACGATCGAAATAAGGCAAAGCTTGAGTGTAAGTCTTGTACTCAATTAACTTCTCTGTGCCACGGTGTAATAGTCCAATATGTGGATCTGATCTTTTAACGACCTAAAAAAACATTTTTTAAATTAAAACAACATAAATGAGCGGGTATAAATAATGTTTTATAATGTAATATATTTTTTAGGTAGTTGTCTCAAAAATTGCGCCAACGCCATTTTTGGTATACGGGGTTTTTTGGGGCGCAGAATCTTTAGTCGCAAATGTTTCGTTTTCGAGATATATAAAGGACAAAAGACAAAGACAAAAAGTTTATTAAAGTTAGACACCCAAAGGCTTACACACGTCCAAAGGTTTGGGTACAATTTGCAAATATGTTATTTAAAAATACATAGTAAATCATTTAAAAATTACAATTTAAAACTGCAGTTAAAAACAGAAGGAGATTATACATGGACCCATAAAATTTTATTAGGCAATCATGGCACAAAATTGTTTTTGTAATATTCCTCTAATGTGCCACACACTTTTTTTTAAAAGCAGTGTTTATATAAAAACTGGTGTGACTATGGTGAGTCACACCAATTGTAAAAAGGAAAAGTAACAAAATTAATACAAAATTTATCCTGTGCACAGGTTAGCTTCACGCCAAAGCAAGCTGTAGGTGTGCGTGCAAACCTACCCACAGCTCAGGGTGAGGAATAGTGAGTTCGTTATGGCGCCACCAGTTTTCTTACGGACTACAAACTGGAAGTCCCCTAGATGTTATAGGAGCTTGCTTGGGCGATCACACACCAGTGCACGACAAAACAAAAAAAGTTAGCATATAAGCATTAAAGAAAACTGACTTGGTCAATACTCATTAAAGAGAAGAAGAAAAAAAAAATAATAATATAATAATACAAATTATTCTGGTATCAGGTGAGCTAAATAAAACTCAAAGAGATTAAAAACAAATTACATTTATTTAAAAATAATCCCTTGAGGATTTAAATTTCATAAAAAGAAAAGAAAATGGTTTAAGTTTTTAAATTACATTAAAAAAGGATTAGTAGTTGTTAAGAGAATTATCAAAAGGTTGCCTGTTTCCTGACGGCAGGTAAGGGTGGTCTGCAGAGTCTGGACTCAACCCCGGAGTAAAATTTGAGGTAAATTTGAAGTCAAACCTGAGTTTGGAGTTATACGTGAATTTGGAGTAAAACTTGTGTTTGGAGGTCAGTTTGAACGTAAATCTGGTAAAGTATCCAAATTTGGAGTTAAATTTGAATTTTGAGATATACTTGAATTTTGAGTTATACTTGAATTTTGAGGCCTTAGGTTACATGTAGCCTCAAAGTGGGCGGCTTGAATAAAATCTAATAATCCTGATTTTCAGAGACTATCTTTGCAAATTTCACCATTACTTTCCAAAATTATTCACACAACAACAAAACTGGAGCGTTTGCAAAGATTATGGATGGTTTAAATTAAAAATCCCATACGGATGACCACGATATTCGCAGTAAAAATATTAAACCAATGTCGTTTCACCAGCGGCCGCCATGCCAAATGGCACAGGCAGCAGTTGAAAATAAAAATCGGACCAACCACTAGTCCGCGCATCCAAGATAGATTAGCTCGAATATTTAAAAAAAAATAATTTAATGCTGTAGGCAATTCTCCCATTTTTCCCGCGCATTCACCATAACATAGCATCGACAAAATTAAACCGTTACAAATGAATTGTAACATTTGGAAAGTAAACATTTTTAAACTACAAATTTATATTTTTGGAAGGGTAGCTGAGTTATAGAAAGTGGCAAGAAATTAAATAATTTAGGACCATAGTATAATATGCCTGTCCTAATTTTATTTATTTTATGATATTTGGAATATATATTTTTCCTATTTCTCGTAAGATGATGCCTTCATGTGTTGTGTAGTTTGTGTTATTGTCTTTTGTGTAAAGTAAACAATGTAAAATATATAAGTAAGGAAAAGTAAGTATATTTAATTCTATAAAAAGTGGCTTGCAATCAGCTCTGTAGTCTACTCCCTTTATGACACATATAGCTCTTCATTGTAAACTAAAAATACACTTACTATTTAGAGCATGGCCCCAAGCAAGCAATGCATATGTAGCCTTTGATTTAAAACATGAGTAATATGCTGCTAGGACAACATTTAAGGAAACTATGATAAATTTCGAAGTGCATACACACAGGAAGCCAGTTTTTTAGATAGGTACTCAATATGAGAGTTCCAACTTAATCAAACTTGAAAACCAAACTGACCTTATTTTCACTAATCCTCCTGTTTTTACACCCAATTCTTCATTTGGCACAGAATATTTTTCATTTCACTGCGAACCTTCAACTTTTAAATGCCGCAACCATGTATACACTAGGGATTTTTTCAGCAAACATGGCCTCGGCGTTTAAAAGTGAAACTTCGCAATTTAATGAAAAAATAAGTGTAAAATAAATTTAAAACCAAGTTTTTTAATGGTTTTTATTAAAAAAAAACTGCAAGCTCACTTAGTATTAAAATCAAGAATTGTGTGCAAAAAGAAGGAAGAAACGGTGTTAGTTTGATTTTCAAGTTGGATTATGGATAACCTCAAAATTTTCACATTGGTCATCACAAAACAAGAACTTGTCATTTGTATTTTTTTAATTAACTACCTTACTATTCACATCTCATTTAGTCTTATAATTATGTAAACTTTATTTCTTTGTGTTTGTGTTTTTTTAAATGGAGTGTCCTATTGAATCATCTTTAATATCAATAGGATGGATTAGTTACTTCACGAAAACGACTGAACAAAAATCTATGCACTGGCCAAAAAGAAACATTGATTAATATTTTTATTGTAATTAAGTTTTCTAATTAATCCGTTTTTTCGGAATAAAGTTTAGCACACAAGTGAAACAGGATTTTTTAATTTCTATGTTTTATTAGGTGTGCTGCTCTACTGCCTTTTACTAAATCAAGAAATCACTGTCAAAACATCATTACTTGAAATCATCTGTTGACGTATCCAGGGCCGGATTTACCCTTAGCGCCGCCCTCCTACTAAAATTTTACATAAAACTATAGTTTTGACATAAAATTTTTAAAGTGAAACTTCTTTATCAACGTATAGTAGAAACTTTAAAGCAATGTTAAAAAACTCATCAACCTTTTCCTGTTACACACTCGATGTCACTGTGAATGTGTTAGTTCCTTAGACTCGTACCTCAATTTAAGCCTACCAAATTACCTCACTTTGGGCATTTGTTCGGGAGATATCATATATCTTCGTCGACAAATTGTAAAAAATTGTTTATATATATATATAATATATATATATAATATATATATATATATATATATATATATATATATTATATATATATATATTAATATATATATATATATATATATATATATATATATATATATATATATATATATATATATATATACATATATATAATATATATATAAAAGGGTGCCATATATATATACAGGGTGCCACAGTTCAGTGCCTGCATGGGGATCTCGGAAACCGTAAAAATACAAAGTAGTTGAATTTAAAGTTGTGTATTTGCGTAACTAACCATTACTTTAGAAGTTCAAAATTCCGTACAGGGTCTTTGATTATATTTACGTCGCTTCTGGAGCCTTTATTTTCAAGAAGAAAAAAATGTTTTATAAAAATTGTGCCTTTTTCACTTATCTTTTGAAAGTATCAGTAAAAATATATCGCATTAAAAAAATGGAAAAAATTTAGCCAACTTCAACTTTTTTAAATGGAACACCCTGTATAATATGAGCTACAACGAAAGATCTATTTTTGCTGATTTCAAATATATACATTGATGATATTTGGGTGAACCTTTTGAATATTTTAGCTTAAATAATAAATCAATTGAAAAAAAAATCATCGGATATCAAGAAAGCCACGAAAACAATAAAATTGTTATGTTGTATAAATTTATAATTTAGTTATTTTCTACTATCCTCCTTGATTTTGGATCAATTTAAACAAGACCACAATAGCGAGTTTTGTTCTTCTGAATAGCCCATCGATAAAAAAACAATATAAATAATTCTTAATAGTTAAAATGATAAACTTCAACTTTATACAATATGGAACGTCATATTTATCAAACATAAATCATAGCAATTCGATTGTTTCCATGGCTTTCTTGATACAATTGAAATTGCAATTTATTTATAATTTAAGCTTAAATATCTCAAACGGTTCCCAAATATCTTCATTATTATTTGAAATCAAGAAAAAAAAGATCTTTCGTTGACCTATACAGGGTGTTCCATTTAAAAAAGATGAAGTTGCCATATTTTCCATTTTTCTTTGAGATATTTTTCACTTTATACTTTGAAAAGATAATATGGAAAAAATCATACAATTTTTATATAAAAACATTTTTTTCGATCTTTAAAAATAAAGGCTCCAGAGGCGACGAAATATAATCAATGACCCTGTACTTCCAGATATTCCGGAAAAACCGAAATTTGCCGATTTCGTTTTTATTTTTTCTGACGTTATTTAAAGAAATATGGAAAAACAAAAGACACTTTCTTATGGCCACTTTTTAAGCTCTACAAAACTACGTTAAGAGATTTTCCGTACGACGTTTCGTTTTCGTTAAACCATCATCAACTTTATTTTTTTAAATAACCTGGACCTGGGTTTTTTATTTCATTTTTTTGAAGCCCTTATTATCCCAATTACAAAAATGTATAACACTTAATATTTATTAACAAATATGGAACGCCCCTATAAGAAGTTATGTCGTTCCTTGTCTTACTCATTGTCTCTTATGGAAAATATGTTTTATTTATGAAAAATATTAAGTGTTATACATCATTGTAATTGGGATTATAACTGCTTTAAAAAATGCAATAAACAATTAAGTGTCGTATTTAAAAAAATAAAGTTGATAATGGTTTAACGAAAACGAAACGTCGTACGGAAAATCTCTTAACGCTGTTTTGTAAAGCTCAAAAAGTGGCCATGAAAAAGTTTCTTTTGTTTTCCTATCTCTTTCAATAACGCCAGAAAAAATAAAAAGAAATCGCCAAATTTCAGTTTTTTCCGGATATCTCCGGAACTCGGAATTTACAACTTTCTAAACGGCATGTTGTTAGGCACCTAAATGCCAACCTTGCCATAATTTAAAACCGTATCTCTTACGGTTTTCGAGATCCCTATCATGCACTCAACTGTGGCACCCTGTAATATATATATATATATATATATATATATATATATATATATATATATATATATATATATATATATATATATATATATATATATATATATATATATATATATATATATATATATATATATATATATATATATATATATATATATATATATATATATATTTAAACCTTTTAAAAATACTGCGCGAAATTCAGGAGGCTTGTCTTACTATTATTCTGGAGCGACGAAATGTTAGTTTAAAATAAAAATAGAAAACTGTCCTAGAACTCAGAAATCCAACAAATTACTTACTTCTCCATCCAACTCCAACACAAGACGCAATACACCGTGAGCTGCTGGATGTTGAGGTCCAAAATTAAGGGTAACATTTTTAACACTTTTCTCAATTGGTGCTTTGACAGCGTTCCACGGCTGCATAGCCCAGTGTTTCGTCGTTTCATCCGGATACATTACCGGACCTTTAAATTGTTCAAAGTATTCACTGTCGGGATACCAACTTGCCGCGCTGTTTGGAGAACTGAAAGAATAACAATAACCTTACAGTAGGAGGGCTGCTGAACAGTTTTAAGCAAGTTCTTGAGCAGAGCTGTCGCACTTACTTTCGAAAAGTAATTCAATTACAATTACCAATTACTCTTCTAAGTAGTGGTAAATTACTATTACCAATTACTAGCATGTTTGTTAAAAGTAATTTAATTATCAATTAGACCTAAAAGTTATTGAATATTTTAGCAATTACTCTATTTAAATTACCACATATATTAAACACGATACACTAAACAAATAAAATATTTATACTAATATGCTTTATACGCACACGTCACACTATTCACTGCTTTCTCGGCAAGTTCAACATTAAATAACTCTAAAATAAAAAAATCTTTTTAACATACCCCAAACATCAATAGATTTTTTCACAAAAAAAATTATAAAAACGGTAAGCATCAAACGAAAATACTAAATCCCCCAGGGGCGGCGTTCGCCGGCCCGCCCGGGGGGTTTTAAAATTTTGTTTTAATTCTATTTTTTTTTTCCAAAAAAAGAAAAGTAAATGAATTTTTCGTAGTAATTCAATTATTAATAAGGTAATTGAAATAATTTATAAGTAATTCAATTACTTTATACGTAACTGAATGACTTTCGAAGTAATTGAATTACTTGGGATTTGTGAAAACCAATTATCAATTATGATTACATTATCCTATTAATTGATAATCCAAATACAATTTGCTTTTCCGGAATTTCAATTACTGTAAAGTAATTGAATACAATTTTTCAATTATCATAATTCAATTACCGACAGCTCTGTTCTTGAGGCACTATGAATAATTTGTTTGTTTTAAGGCCCCCCAAATAAAAAAGTAAAACCGACAAAAAAGGAGCGGCCTCCAAAACCCTTTTAATTTTTCAAAATAAAATTTTTTATTAAAAGAATTTTTTTTCGGGGATTTTGAAATTTTTATATCTTAAAGTAAGATATTTAAGGAATTAAAAAATAAAAAAGCCAGATCAATAAGTCGAATCTAAAAGTTAACCAGACCCTTGCAAAAAGGTTTTTTTAAGCAAATCCAAAGAATATTTTTGAGGCACTTTGAAATTTTTTTGGAGGTTTTGGGTCCAAAAAAATTTCCCAAACCCCCGATAAATTTAGGGAATTTTTTTCTCAGGTGATCTAGAATATCGTGAACAGCACTATTTTTGCTTGAGGTGCAGAGATGGGGCATACCCCGGTGTACCTTTCTCGCTCGGGTTTCCCCTGCGGGGGGTTTTGGTTTCCCCATGGTCCGTGACTTACACCCCAAAAGGGGTTTTTTTTTTTTTTAATTTTTCGGTTTTAAAAAATAATTAGTAATTGAGGAAAATTTTTTTCCAATAAAATTTTTTTTTTATATTTTTTTTTTTTCTTTAAAAAGTCTGAGATTTTTTTTTTTCCCTTTGAAATTACTACTGGGAACCCTTCTGGGGCTGTAGGCCACGTGGTTTTTCGACAAATTTATCGCAGTAACCTGAGCAAGAGGTACAGGCGATATACCCCTGTATGGGGCTGTTTAAAAATCCAATTTTAAAAATAATATTTCCTTTTTCATATGGATTATACATTTTTGCATAGCAGGGGAAAAAAATAAAACTTTTGATAAAAAAAGAATAATAAATATATTATTAGGAAAAAAATATAATAGTTTTATCAATAAACTATTCCCCAAATTCAATATTCTGCGAAAATCCTCTCCGAAAAAACCGTTATTTAAATAAGTCTTACCTATTTAACCCTTACCCGATCTTTAAATTGTTATCATATAACAGAGTCCAGAGGTACCCAACATGCTTTACCAGGTTTAAAAATGTACCTGTGCGATATTATCCTTCTATTCTATAGCATAATGGGTTACGCGTTCCAAGTCTACATTTCTCTTTTGTCTAGGGAAATTGCACAATCTGGCAACACCGCATGGGTGTCTGGGGGGTGTCCTTTATGTCAGTCTCAACCCCCAAATAAAGGAGATACCCATTGAACCTATGTTATTTCATATTTCACTATACCCCAAAAGTGGTGGAGGGGAAAAGCTATTTATGAAGGGCCCTGTATGAAAACCCTTTTCGATACTCTTGATTTCCGATGTTTCAAAAAAATACCCAATGTTCGAAATTGGGGCATATAAGCTACCAGCCGCTTGTTGGAGGATCAGTATTACATCATTCAGCAGGTGGATCCTATAAGGCAAGCAATGCCGTTTGCGATCTGTGAACCATCGAAATAGTTTCTGTTTATATGTAGTAAGGTGACACTGAAAGCTTAGAAAGACCTTAAGTCCACTTGTAAAAAAACCTACGAGAATTCGGGTTCAAAGTTGGCCATCAAGACAAAACTTGGTCTCCCCATAAAATGCTCCGCACTTGCTCAGAATCTTGGGAGGATGGCTACGGGGTACTCACACAACTGTGTTTTGGGGTGCCTGATTTGGCGGGCCTAAGTCATGTTGATGATTGTTACTTTTGCTTAACAAAATTCTGGAATTTTCTCAAAAAAAGCTTTTTAAAAAGTGTATCTTATATCTGTTTTAGACCTGAAAACCCCTGACTCTTCTATACCTGTTCCTAAGCCTTCAGAGAAATATAATGAACCAGATAATTATGACACAGGCAAAGCCTGTCCAAGTTTTGAAGTGCAAGTCGTTTGAATGTAAAAGCAGCAAACAGCACACTTTATATAACAGGAAGGCTCAATAATCTTCCCAAATAAAGGCACACATTCTTAGATCTTGTTTGCAACAGTGGCGCTTTTTTCAAAAGGGAAACATTTCCACATTCCGGGAAAGCAGTCCCAAGCTGGCCCGTTTTTCTCCAAAGAAAAATGACTTATTTTACTTCATGATATTCCAGGGTTTTCAAATAAACTTGGCTTTCTTATGTTCGGACAAATATTTATTGACTCTTGAACACAAGTCTAAAGGCAGTTTTGTTGTTCAATAAACAAAAGCTATCAGTTCCATTGTCATGCTGTAAATATGAAAGAAACCAGAACATGCCATATTACTCCAGAGCATAAAATACGAAAATCATAAGTGGAATACCTGTGCCGATCTCAAAGTTGTTGCACTGCTCACAGGACTGCAGAGTGGCTTCACAAAATATTGTTGTTTTTTTTTTGTGAATGGGACAGCAGAGCCAAAACCAACTGATTTAGTTAACAAATGGCCATTATGTAGAGAAAATTGTGCCTGGCTAGAAAAACGCAGCAAAAGTTTATTTACCTTCTCTGCACCAAAACTGGGGCTTATAATTTTTTTTTGTTAAAGCATTAATAAAAAAGGGAAAATTGCGTTCCTTTATTTGGGGCAATTGCCCCCTTTTAAAAGGTGAAGCAAAGCTTAAAGAAGGAATGTTCATTGGACCTCAAATACGGCAGCTTTTTAAGGACCAAATTTTAAAATTACATTTTGGAAAAAGGGAAAAAAAAGGGCATAAGATATTTCTTTAAAAATGTTGAAACAACTTCCTAGGTAACAAAAGTCGAACTACAAAGATCTAGTTAAAAAACTTATCCAATCTTAGATAAAAAACCCTACTTTTAATATGTCACTTAAGCTGCTTTTTCTTAACTCCTAGTTTGAATTTTTCCCTTTTGAAAATTTTTGGGTGCAGTTTGAGATGAGCATGGCGAGATTTTTCACCAGCAAATTCCCCCGGGATGGAGAAGCGTTTACAGTGAAAAATGGACCCCAAATATTGTTTCCAACTATTTTATATAATTAAGTTTTATATTTTACTGCAACTGTATATCTTGTAACTTCAATTTCCAGTGCTGTTAAAAATTCCATGACATAAATATTTGAAAGCCCTAAGAAATCTAGATTTTTCCAGGTTGATAGCAACCATGCTTTTGTAAAACAAAGACTTTTGTGTGCACTTCTTTTTTATAAGAAAACATAATATTTGTGAATGTCCTGGTGTAAGTGCCAAAAATATCATTAACAAATCTTATTTCTTTACATTTATATTGTGGTATAAGAGAGTTCTGATATCAGAAAATAAGGACTGCAGATACTACACTACTTTCCACACCATCATACCAGAAAACACACAGAGTATGTAATATGTAAACCTTAGTACCACGTCCAATGCAAATTCAGCCAATCCTTATAGGAGATAAAAAAAGCGTATTAGCAAACCCGACACTCTTCCAGTAAGAGAATCCATCTTAATAATAATAATAATACTTCTTTATTTTAAATTATAATTAAAGGTTAACATAAAATGAAATGATGTCATAAGGTAGCACTTCGGCTACCATTCCTTATCTAAAGTCTTTTAGGCTATATGGTTCAGTCTTTAATAACACTTTTTTTAATGTATTTTTCCACTTTGACACACTATTAATAGACTTTATCATATTTGGTAGACTTGATACACATATAAGGACTTTTTTCTGTAATAGTTAGCCAATGTTCTGGATATATCAAGTTATTTGCCTTCATATTAGGTTTAGCTCGGGATTTAGATATTTATTATATTTTCTACAGAAAACCGTTTATGTAGTCATTGTAAAGGGAGACGTATCTTATACAAGAACCTATTAATGACAAATTTAGAAACTGTTTATATTCAACATTCTTAAATTAAAATTAACATTTATTATTTTTTTATAGCTAGCAAAACACTAAGAAGAATATTTACTCATATATTATACTTATTTAATAAAACTAAGGAAATTCAAAACAGATATCTTTTTGGGGTACAATAACTTAACCTATAAAATTACATAACAAAAGGATATGTATCGTTTAGCAACTTGTGTTATTATTAAGTAATAGGTTACCTGGTGTGCAACAATGCTGCTCCATTTTTTAAAAAATATTTGGCAGGTAAATGCCCAAACTTATTCCTAATAATTGAATACATTTTCTTTTAATTTAATTGCTGGCTGATGTTGACGACTAGATGAATGCCAGGTTGCCAGCCAATATCGCCAGTGTTACCATACCAATATATCCAAAAGCGTATTCCATTTTTGAAACTGATTGGAGGTGAGAGCAATGCTTATGTTAAATCCTTCTAGATGCAGCCTTGTCACCTGACCGTTTAAACAAGTGCGCAAGAGAGAAAGAAGAATAGCAGTAGGCCTTTTTCCCCGCACCACGTGCCTGGTTTGTCGTCGGAAAGGTAGGTGTCCTGCTCTGCGTGCCTGATTGGCGGGCGTAGAGGGTTATGTACACCGCCTGCGTGCTGATTAGTGGGCGGGGAACGGGGAACATAACCCCTCGCCAACCAATACACAAAAATGTATACTAAATTGGCACTCAATATTTTATAAACACCTCCTAAAAACTTGTTTTTATATTAATTTTACACTTTTTGTTTATTTATTTGCAAACCTTCACTTTCAAACGCCGCAACTATGTATACACTGGAAATTGTTTTAGCAAATATGGCCGCGGCGTTTTAGTGTAAAACTTTTCAATTTAATGCGTTTATAAAATATTGTGTGCCAATTTAGTGTTGAAATCCAGAATTTTGTGCAAAAAGAAGGGGAAATATACTGAAAATGGGACTATTTTTACTTTAAGGTTTAATGATGGATCTCTCAAAAACAAAATTTTAGAATACAAATTCTTTCATATTTGTGATCAGCGCTCCTAAAAAAACCGTATATAATTATATACCAAAATTGGTCAAAATCGGTGTTGCCGCAACTTTTGAGATAATTACCAAAAATTTTATTTAAGATACCTTTTACATAGAATATTAAACTTTATTCCTTCCGACCTAGAGATACTTAGGTCGAACAATTGTGTATCGGTAATGCCATTTAAGGGAAACCTAAATAGTTTTGTCATGGCCTTGCTCGTTCGTGGGATCCACATATTACTCTATTCTCAGAGCTGTGATCTATGCTGGTGTGTATAATTAACTGTGATATAATTAATTTACCAAAATTAAATGTGATATAAATATGCTGTCGGCAAAAATTTATTTCCATAAGAGCGTTTACGTAAAAAAGTGTACAATAGTGTGCACTATTTCCACATATATAACAAACAGATCTTATTTTTATGAATATTCCCCTTGAATATAATAATAACTTGTTTATTCAAAAATACTTTTTAAATGGGAGAATATAGATTTTTAAAATATCATATAGGTAATAAGTTTAAACAGTTAAAAACCCTATATTGTCCAATTAACAATTGAAAAACGGGCCAAATATGAATATTTCATTCGGTTCGGCAATACTGCGGATCAATTCTGCTCTGAAGGTCAAAAGTTGTCTCCGGCCCAGATTTTGTAAACACGCTCTGGTAAATGGAATACGATATTATTTTGAAGTTTCAAAAGTGAGGTTATCTTAAAATTCTGTGAGTCACAGAAAAATAAAGGGGTGTAAATTTTTTAAAGTTTAGTTTGAGGTGGTCTATGTCCTAAAAAATAAATCCTAGTATTTGTGAAGTTGTCCTGAGTGAAGGTGTTCCTGTAAAATATGCCGGTACTAATATATTAGATATTTCGTCTCAAATGTAGTTTAAAAAGTTCGTCGAAGCCTCTGTACAACTATACCTATCTAATGTAACGTAAAAATACTTATCAGACCCTTTTTTTACAGAGCTTATTATTATATTAAACCAAATAAATCTCCATTTTTAACCTAGAATCTCTGGAAACATCCTTTTTATTTCATAGTTAGATTTGTATTTTGTATTTAATTATTATTTAAAAGTACCAATGCCTTGGCTTAAATATCAGGTTAACAAGACAATATGAAATTACATTTTAGGCATACCATTCAAGCTTCTTGGAACCACAGCAAGTTATTGGCAGTACTGCAATATTACCTTTTAAGACTTCTTTTAGAGGACCTGCACCTCCATACTTGGGTTCAAATCAAGATATAATTGATGAGGCTCTGTACTATTTTAAAGCAAATGTATTTTTCCGAACTTACGAAATTAAGGTAAATTTGTGTAGCAAGATTCAATAAGAGGATTAGGTAATGAAAATTACCATGTAGTGGCACACTTACCGAGTGGTACATCGCCAACCTTGCCATAGGAAATTCCATGTAAATTTTGATACATTGAAATATTGGCTCCTTTATTGAATTTACAACAAAATTGTATTGGACTATTTTGAAGACATTGATAAGATTAGCTCACATTCTAAATTTCTTTTTTTTCTGATGAGGCAATTAAAAGTTATTTAAGAAAAACTATTTTTAAAATCATTGCATAGCTGCTACATACCTTAATAAATCCACCACTAATCAATAAAATGTCTTGTGAACTTTTAATTGACGTTTTACTTTGTATTAGTTATTTCAAAATGTTTTACAGAGTTTCAAGAGAAAATAACAATGATTAAATGGTAATACATGGAAAATAGTTATCGAAGAGTATCCGACATGTTCTCTACGTTTTTTCCTGACAGGCACATTCCAAGTAAGACAACAGTTCAAAATATCGTTCATAAGTTTGAGACAAAGGTACTGTTTTAATAAACTACAACTGCTTAGGGGCGAAACAATAATGTACTCCATGGAAGAGCTCAAGAAAATAATGCCGATTTAGATTTTACTTCATGTAGAAGAAAATAAAGAATTAGCACCAGGCTTCTTGGCAAAGTTGTTGGAAAGGATCACAGTACAGTACTACGCAAATTAAAGAAATATAAATATCATCCGACAAATATCAAAGACATCAGAAATTAGGGAAGGCGATGAGATTCGAAGCAGATTTTGTTTTGAAGTTATGGAAATGGCAATAACGATAGGGACTTCTTACGCAATATTTGTTTTAGTGACGAATGCACCTTCACATTAAACAATGAACCAAACGTTCAAAACATCAGATACTGGAGCAAAAAAATAAAGATTTTATTACAGATCAATACCCCTAAAAGGTAAACATTTGAGCGGTATATTTGGAATCGGATTATTGGACCTTTTTCTTGAATCAAATTTGGGAACAGAAACTTTTTAGAACTATTACAAAATCAAATGGGAAAGAAGTTGCACCTGAAAATCAAGACATTTGGTTTCAAATGGATGGTTGTCCTGCACACAATTCACGAAGTAAGGGGGAAAATGTTCAAAATGTTCAATGGACTCACTATAGGATCAAATTACACCATAAATTGGCCAGCTGGTCTCTGATCTTTCGCCAAACGACTTCTTTGTTTGGGGTCATATTAAAAATGTTTTTTATACAAATTTGTCAAAATTTAGAAGAATTAAAAGTTTCAATTTCAGCGGCGTGCGATTGACTATTGGCATTTTAACTTCATAATGTAAGACCTGAATTTTATAACCGTTTAGGATATTGCTTAGCAGTAAACGGAGGTCTGTTTGAGCATCTAATTAAAAAACATTAGCTTTAGTTTCAATGTGTTGTGTTACAACGTATTTTTAGAAGTTTTAATGTGTTTGTTGAACTAAAACAAAATTAAACTAAATTTTAAGAAATTTTAGGTCGAAAACTTAGGGGAAAATTTGATAGCTTTTGAACTTTTTTAAGAGCCAAGGACAAATTATTGGGGCCGGGTATGTATAGTATTTAAAAAAGAAAGGTGGGTGGTATTTTGGTTTGATTTTAAGTTTACCTGAATTTACCAGCATCAAGCATAGGTAACCATGTATTATTTAAAATAAAGATATTGATGCTACACATCTGTCTTTATTTAATAAAATAAATGCCTTTTTTTTATTTTACGTTTTTTTAACAAGTTTTTTTAAAAGAAATCCAGTTTTTTTTTTATAAATGCGTGTTTTCAGATTTTTTTTGGAATTCGTGTTTCTAATATATGTTCTATGTTCTTTTATGCGTTTTAATGGTCGGGGAATTTCATATAAAATTTATTACTTTTAAAAGGGGGTCTTAAAAGCATTTTTTTTTGTTTTCGTTTATATTGTAGGGTTTTTTTTTTGTTTTTGGGTTAATGGTGTTTTTTGTTTTAAAGATAGTGCGAAATTAAATTTGTTACCATTTTTTTAATTTTATTTGATAAGCCAAATAATGGTAAAAATAGATTTGTAACAGGTCTATTTTGATTTTGTCTTAAATTTGGTTGTTCAAATTTTAAAAAGTTTATTTTAAAATAAGAGGATAATTATTTTGAACTAAAATATCTTTTAAAAATTTTTTTTTCTTTTTTTTGTTTTGACAAACAAATTTTTTTTAATTTATAAAAAAATTTTTTCAACTCCTTTCCCCCTTTTTTGAAGAGTTAAAATTTAATTCGTTTTTTTAGGTTTTCAAATTTTGGTTTCAAATTATTTACATCTTTTTTTATTAGAATATCAAGAAAGGAATTTTGGGGTTTTGTTTTTTCTAAAGTGAAATGAATGGGGGTTCTTGTGTATTAATGTGTGTTAAAAAATTATTTAGACAATTTTCGCATGTTGGTAAAAAAAAAAATGTATCTATATATCTCCACCAAACTAAAGGTTTATAATTATTTTTTTGAAAAATTGGATTCAAAATTTTCCATAAAAATATTACTTAATAATGGGATAAGGTGAACCCATGGCCATGCCGGGTTTGTTTTAAAAGTCTGTTATTTGGGGAAGTTTTTGTTTTTTTAGCAAAAAGAATAACAAGAATAGAATTTATGTTTAGTTTGGTTCTTTCCCCAAAGGGGGGAATCATTTTCAATTTTTTTTAACAATAAATTTTTTTATACCCCGGGACCCGGACCAAGGGGTCCCATTTTCCAAAAGTAAAAAGGCGAGAACCCAAAATAAAACAAACAAAACATGGACCCCCCAAAAACTATAGAAAAATTTTTCAGTTTTTGGTTTTTTTCACCTTCCTATAAAATTGTTAATTAAAGAAAAACTCATTAGACAATGTAATTACTTGTTTTTATTAAAAGATTAAACCCTTTTTTTCTCTCAATACTGTAAAACATGTTAAAAAAACTAATAAAAGAAAAAGGGGAATTAAAAAGTTGACGCATTTTTTTTACTGATGGATTCAAGGATAAGGGGATGAACGATTTTAAAAAGTTTTTTTAAAAAAATTTTTTTTTGCCATCGGAAATTTTTGAGGGTTAATCTTATCATGTTTTCAAAATAGTCTAATAAATTTTTTTTTGTAAATTCAATAGGGGGTTTTTTAAGTATCAAAATTTAATGGGGGTTTTCCCATAAGTCTGGCGATGCACCACCCGGTATATTGACTACAGAAAGTGGGGGCTCAATTACCTTATTTAAAATTTCAGTAAAATATTTGTTAATTTTTTACTTTTTTCCTTATTTTAAGAAATTTTGTATAGATGGTGATTCCCCGCAGTTGGGGAACCTTCCAGTTTTTGAATTCTGACGCCCCACTTTGACCTAACTTTAAAACTGCAAAAAATTTCCTAAAATTTCGTTTTCTTAAAATTGGTTATATCCAAAATAAATTATTTTATGGTAAACACTTATTATTTTATAGGATAAATTTATTTTTACATTTTTTTAGTAATTACTTTTAATAAAAAAAAACTTTCAAAAAAGCGTTTATTTACTTTAAAAAAGTCAGCAAAGTTTTTAGGGGTTTAAGATAGAGGATAGGATAAGAGATAAAATTAAAAAAAGCTCTTAAACCAACTTTAATTTTGCAAGAAATCAATACTTATAAGGAAAACAGACCTAATAAAATAATTAAATTTACAAAAAAAGAATATTAAAAAAATAAAATTACCAAAATTTAAAAGGAGAAATTTTAAAATTACATGTTAAAAAAAGGGGCCTGGTCCTGGTTCCCCCCCTTTGTAAATGCCACTGTAGCTTATTAATTAAAATAAAAAAAAAATTTTAACATAGTTTAAATTTTAAAAAGTCGAAGTTTTTTTAAAAACTTTTTCGGCGATCGTTACTTTTAAAAATAACTTTAAACGGAAGTTTTAAAAAAACTAAAAGTTTTAAAAAAAATAAATAAATGAAATGTATACATTTTCCATACGGGTTCATATTCCGGGGGATGCTGGTTTTTCCCAAATTCGGGTTTGGATTTTAAAAAAGTTTTATCCATTTTTACATATTGTTTTATCCGTGAAATCCGCCAAACTAATGAGCATACCTAACGGGGGGCTGCCGAGGGGGGTCAATTATTTTTCCCGAACAAAAAAAAAAGATAACTTTTTTAAAAGACAATCTGACAAGCCGTCGTGCCAGGGGGAAAAAACTTTTTTTTTTTGACCGACAGTGGTTAAAATTGGTTTTAACCGTCAAAACTTAAAACCACGGTCAAACTTTGAATATATTTTTTTTAAACCTGGCAAAATGACGCAAGACCCGCACAACTTGCGAGCAGACGACGTGATGAAACGGCACGCAGCCACGCTGGCAAAATCTTTTTTAATCGTGTTAGAACAGGTGTTTTTTTGTCAAGACTGTCCTTCTTTATTAATTGACGCCCAAGTTTCAAATTCAAATTTAAATTATTTATTCATGTCAATATACAGATTGCATTTACACACGTCAACATTGTTAGAGCAATAATCATAAAAACTTATCCTAAGCAAATTAAAAAATATATAATAACAAACATGATTTTTAAACAGACAAATTTAAGATACTTTACACCTTCTCAAACGCCAATACGCTGGTACAATGTTTTGTTTATGCCTGGTGTCATACCCATGCATCTCCTCATGACTTGTATACAGGTTAATATTCTTCTTTAGAAAACGAAGATTTTCCAGAATGTACTGGGTGGACAGGGGGACTAAACCTCCTATAAGCCTGACTACAGTCATCCCTAAAACCCGATCTGCAAGGACCCCCGAGCTTTCCTTGTACACCAAAAATCGATTTTGTCAGCTGCATGACCCCAGACAAGAATAGAATATGAAAGATGAGTGGAACAGGAGTGATAAGCAGATGTAAAGTCCTGGTGAGACGCACCTTGAAAGGTTTCTCAAAATAAAGAGGCTTTTTTTTAGTTTTCTACACACGTTGTTAATTTTGAGCCCCATTGAAGC
>JAHBCN010008681.1:0-37798 GCA_019359885.1 Listronotus oregonensis | reverse complement strand
AATAATTTTAGCTTCTAAATTTTTTTATCAATACATAATCTCTTTCTTAACTTTAAAAAGTAAATTATTAGGTCTAGAGGGGCGATTTTGTTTGGTAGTAGTGGTTAAAATTTGTAAGAATAATCTATGTCTTTAACTGAAATATTGTCATAAAAAATGGTGAACTTATAATAAAATATCTTTATAAAAGTTAAGGCTTTTCTTTTTAATAAACTATTTAAAAAAAGTTAATATACATAAAATAAATAAAAATAGATAATCTCTCACAAATGTATCATCAAATCATTTTAATTTATCAAAAACAATTGTTTTTGGAATTTCTTTATTAGAGGTGATTTTTAAGGGTTTAAACGTTACAAATATAATGTGAATTATAACTCACAACATAAAAATATATTTATTCTACATATACAGGCTGCCACAGATTCGAGTGCATGCATGGGGATCTCGGAAACCGTGAGAGATACGAAGTCGGTTAAATTATGGCAAAGTTGCGCATTTAGGTGCCTAACAACATGCGGATTAGAAAGTTGTAAAATTCCGAGTACTTCCGGAGATATCCGGAAAAAAACGAAATTTGCTGATTTCGTTTTAATTTTTTTCTGACGTTATTTAAAGAGATATGGAAAAGCAAAAGACACTTTCTCATGGCCACTTCTTAAGCTCTACAAAACAGCGTTGGGAGATTTTCTGTACGACGTTTCGTTTTCGTTAGACCATCATCAACTTTATTTTTTTAAATACGGACCTGGGTTTTTTATTTAATTGTTTTAAACCCCTTATTATCCCAATTACAAAAATGTATAACACTTAATATTTATTAACAAATATGGAACGTCCCTATAAGAAATGATGTGTTGTGCCTTGTCTTACTCATTGTCTCTTATGGAAAATATGTTTATTTAACAGAAAAATATTAAGTGTTATACATCATTGTAATTGGGATTTTAACTGCTTCAAAACAATGCAATAAACAATTGAGTGCCGCATTTAAAAAAATAAAGTTGATGATGGTTTAACGAAAACGAAACGTCGTACGGAAAATCTCTCAACGCTGTTTTGTAGACCTTAAAAAGTGGCCATAAAAAAGTGTCTTTTGTTTTTCCATATCTCTTTAAATAACGTCAGAAAAAAATTAAAACGAAATCAGCAAATTTCGGTTTTTTCGGATATCTCCGGAAGTACTTGGAATTTTACAACTTTCTACTCGGCATGTTGTTAGGCACCTAAATGCCTTTGCCATAATTTAACCGACTTCGTATCTCTTACGGTTTCCGAGATCCCCATGCATGCACTCGAATCTGTGGCACCCTGTATAGCTATGCTTTTATTTTAAATAATGTCTATTTTCATGGTCTTTTTAATTTTTCAGCATATGGGTTGGTTTTCACCCCATACCCCTAAAAATAAAAAGAACACTTTAGGAATGTATAAACTTTGATCTAGAGGGTGAAAGCAACTTAATTCCTAATTTTCAAAAATATTGAAACTGTACATAAACATCTTCAGGTCAAACACCTTTTTTCTGCCCACACACTGTACTATAAATGTTTTAAACTAAAATAAAAAAATAATAATAATTTTTTTACCTAAGCCATATTTCGAAAACAGTTAACTTTTGGTCCATGTGTTTTTGACTTTTTTTAACCTCTACCATCGCCCATTAAAAGGGTGAGTATCACACCTTTTATACCCTGTATAAAATGGTTTTTCTTAAGTTGCCTATTTTATGACATTCATCATTTTTTCTGCCGACTCTTCAAATATTATTTTTATTACCTTAATTTCTAAAATTAAATATTTTTGAACTAAAATTAATAAATAATACCTAGTCTTTTTTTACCTTTTTAATTTTTATATTTTTACAGTAAGCCTGCTACTCCCAATGATGCCGAATTCCTGCGAGCCTATTTAACGCAGTTAAGGCAAGAAGTAGGGTTAAGAGTATGTGAAAAAGTATTTGGAGAAACGAGGCAAACCAAGCAAATGGTGGTTATGTTTTGCTAAGAAAAAATTCATGGACAAATCTCTATCTGGCCCAGGCCAGTAAAATTATTAATATTTTACCTGTAATATGTATTATATGAAATTAAAATGACTATTCAACATTTTTTATAAATGTATTTTAATTCTTCATCTCGAAGATGACCAGTTTTTAGTGTTATCTAAATACTGTTATCCTTTGTAAAAATTTAATGCTTTAAATAAACTCTTTAACCTTCTTCTAGTAAAACCCAAAAGAAGTGAAAATCCTTTTCCAATGGATAAACAGAATTTTTTTTAAATTTTAATAAGGCGCCGCACAGTGTGCCCATTTGGACAAAATTCTGCCGACAGTATAAAAAAAAATTGCATGTTTGTTATACCTTGAAAAATGACCTGTGGGTGCGATATATTTAATTTGTGGCCTTTTGACCTTGATAAAATTCGAATTCGTGGGACTTCCAGCCTGTTGAGCATAAAATATGTTTTTAAAATAACTTCACAAACATTTTGGATCATCCAATGCTTACGAAAAATGGTTCAAAGTTTTTTTGAGCTCCTATTACCGTTGTGACTTTAAACCCATATCGTTAAGGTTATTTGAAGGTTAAAGGCGTATTTTGTAGAATAAATACTATATAATCATAAGTAAGAGTTTAATTCATTAGAAATTATTATAAAACTTTATGATTAGGTTAGGTTAGGTTTAAAGTGAGTGGAATTTTAACGCCCTCCACCGCGACCGCTCGGTTTATTGTGGCTCACACATTTTTATATTTCTCCCAATAGGATCAGACTTCTAATGAATTCGATATCAAATTAGGAGAGAGTTCTTACATCTCCCCTTACTCGTGCCGCTACGGAATACGAGCACAATATGTGTTCTGGTGTCCCTGCCTCCTGGAAAGCAGACGATTAGATCCGTCATGCCCTCCTCTCCCGGTCTAGCGACGTGGGTAGCTACCAGGTCTTTGTTACAAGAACCAGATGTTTCTTCTGAGGCCTTATCTCCGGCTTTTCCCTATGGAAACGGTTCTATCCGCTTTCTGTTTAAAGCCAGGGAACCCTTTTCCCTATAAAAGTGGTTCTGTCCGCCTTCTGTTTGGATTCAGGGATCTCTTCTTAAGCACTTGTTTGTTCCTGATGGATCAGCTCTTCCTCGTGAAACATGCGCCTGTGACCTCAGGGGCACCTTTCGAAACGAATTCACCCGTTTTGGTCGGCGCACCTTTGTCTGCTTGTGACCTCTCGAAACGGATTTATCCGTTTTGGTCAGCTCACCTTTGTTACTTTTTTCAATGAATGCGGTTCTGTCCGCTTTCTGTTTGGAGCTAGGGAAGTAATATTCCACCACGGCAGAGCCCCGCATTACCGCAATAAGGCTAGATACTTCGAGAGGTCGCCCTGTATCTCAGAGGCACCGTTGGAGACACCTATTTAAGGCACAGGATGTTATTCACTCATCAGCACGGTATGCTAACACCTTGAGTTAAGGCTTGTGTTCGTCTTAGATTCGGATCCCGTTCCATATGCTAGCGATTGGAGTTGCCGATAACCAGCAACTCCAGCGCATGTTACACAAGGTCCTACCGGGCCCAACCACGACATCGACGTGCAAACACAGCGGTGGGAAAGTTATGATCAACCAGCCGTCACTCTACGTTTCTATCTCAACCTAACCTCCACGCTCCAAGGTCATTTAAAAATCAGAAGCCTATTTTATAGGTTTATTACTGTTAATTTATAAGATATGGTTTGTAATCAAAAGTTATTAGGAAATAATACGATAATGCCTAGTAAATGGATGAAAGATAGCTTAAGAGAAAAGCTATTAAAGTATTAATTACAAACATTTAGGGGATAATTATATCTTGCCTTTACATCTCTTGTAGTTTGTCATTCGCCATCTAGTGATAAAATTTGGAAGTGTATGTCTAAAAATATAAGATTTAATGATTACAGGGTGAGCCAATGAAAACGAAACAAGCCGATTTCTCATATCTATGGTTGGTAGGAAAAAATCGCTTGGACCCGTCGATTTTTATTTCGAGGGGGACATATTTTATGCCTATTTTTAACCCTGTCACTTCAACCCCTTAGGGAGGGTGAGCTTCACTTCTAAATTCTTAAATAGGAAAGGGGGTCGACTGATACCTCGTTTTAAACATCATGGAATCCTCTTTTCATCGCTTCCTAGCTTTTTGAATTGATGCAGTAGTTTTCGAAAAAATAATTTTTGCATTTAATAACAAGTCAACATTAAAAAAATAATTGTTTTATCATCTTTAAACTTTTTAATGGCCATTTTTTTGACAAAACATCATTCTTTCTGAGCACAGCTTTCAGATTTTGGTAAGGGTAACCCTACGAAGGGGGGATGATTTCAAATAACGAGAACATTTACATTCAAAACTTTCCTTCTATTTTACTTACTTACTTTTTAATTTTACAAGTGTTCAAAATGTTGCTGCTCATGCAGTCATACAGGTTTTGTTCAAAACGGTTTCGGACGTTCTAATACTGAAGAATTTCAGGTGTAATGTTCCGACATTCATCAATGATCCGTTGACGTAGATCATTTACAAATTCTGGTTAAGTTTTATAAATTTTTCTCTTTAAGTTACCCCACAGGAAAAAATCAAACGGGCTTTAATCTGATGACCTTGCAGACCACTCCACTGGTCCTCTTCGTCCGATCCATCTGCCAGGAAACGTTTCATTCAAATACTGACGAACAGCAAAAGCATAGTGCCCCATCTTGTTGAAATGTCAATTCATTCGCATTGTAACGGTCATTATATTTAACAATTTCTGTTAATGCGGGATCGACAGTGTCTTTTTACAATTGCAAGTACATTTGTCTTGTTAGATTTCTTGGTAAAAAAAGGACCAACAACACAATTGCCATAAATTCCAGCCCAGACGTTTAATGTCTCAGGATGTTGAATGTGAACTTCATGGAATAAGTGCGGGTTTTCGTCAGACCAATACCGACAATTATGACGATTAACAGTCCCGTTCACAAAAAACGAACACTCATCTGAGAAACAAATATTGAAAAAGTTCGGGTTATTAATTTATTATCCGTTCACTAATAATCTCTTCAAAATTCTGCATGTCTGTCAAAGTCATCTTCATTTAATTCTTGCACAAGATGGATTTTATACGGGTGGAATTTATGGGATTTTAAAATTCTTCGAATGCTCGTACGGCATATGCCAAAAACTGTAGGTAATTGCCTGGTACTAAACGTAGGATCGATATTGACGTGGCCAATTTGCATTGTTTCGTTTCCCATTATTCGATTAGAAGCAATTCGTTTTCGATTTGCCACAGATCCTGTCTTCCTAAACTTGGCTACTAGTTTAATTAAACGTATTTCCGGTTGACATACTTATCTGGATTTAGTTCATTTAATAACTGTGCTGTACTATTAGCGCACCTGCTGTTTTCATAATAAAGTTTAATTATATCGATACTTTTTCTGCAGTTGAATAAAGAAAGAGGACGAAAAAGGATTATAGACCGAAATAATCACAGACAAAATCCTGAGAGATACTAAATTTACATAAATTTAATGTAAATACGAGTAAGTCCCAAAGAAAGATAAAAAACTAACTGTATTATTGATAATTTTTTACACAAGCACTGAATTCCATAATGAGGTATCAGTCGACCCCCTTTTCCATTTAAGAATTTAGGAGTGAAGCTCACCCTTCCTAGGGGGTTAAAGTGACAGGATTAAAAATAAGCGCAAAATGTGTCCCCCTAGAAATAAAAATCGACGGATCCGAGCGATTTTTTCCTACCAACCATAGATATAAGAAATCTCGTTGAGAGATTCCAATCATAAAAAATTGTCTATATTTAGATAATAAATCTCCTTAACATTATTGTATTGCACTTGTTTTGTATACGTTTATAATACTTATATATGAATAAACAAACGTGGAAAATGGTATTTTTAATATATTTTTTGTGGTTTTTACAGTTATTGAAAAAATCACAAGAAAATGGAGTTCACTAACGAAGAATACGGTAATATTGTTTAAGTGTATTGTGATTTTTCCAATAACAGATTGACAAGTGTCTAACTTTTGACAACGGTCAAACTTGATTTCATATGACGTAATAGTTTAAAAGCGCCAACTAAGATTAGCGACACCCACAATGTGATTAATTTTTTCTTTGGCACAACTTTATAGTGAAATATCTTGGAAACGAAGGAAAATTTGCAAAAAAAGTATTCTTGATTTTCGATTTAGAATTAAAAAATTAATTCGGGTCTTCATTTTTCGCCTCTACTTATCAATCACCCTGTATACATTTATAAAAGAGATAAAACCTATGAACCTTAGGCACTGGTAAAATATCTATTTTAGTTTAAGCAGAAAACGCATTTTTCTCATATGTTGCCAAGGTTTTTCAAATATTAACAATAATTATATTAAGTTTACAGCACATTTCATTCGACTTATTAGATATGCTAGAAAATTAATGTAATTTATAAATAACAACAGTTTTTTTTGTGGATATATATATTGTAGATAAATGACTATAATTATCACACCTAACTTTATTACATTTCCTTTTAAATATAATAAAAAATGATGTATTACCAAAATATACATACTTGCTCATTGTCGTAAACAGGATATAGTAATTGTTACAATTTACTTTTTGAGCAAAAGGTATATTTCACTATCAGGTAAGTATATATAAATACTACATTAATACTACATACTTTCGTTCCCTTTTGGTAGTGCAAAAATAAACAGCGTCAACATGCAAACTTCTAAAATGATTTGTGCAACATATTTTTGCCTTTTAAGTATTTTTGTAGTAAGTACCCTAATTTTTAGTTGTTAAAATTGATATTATTCTTGTAGTTCAGGAATCGAACCATTTTGCCTAGCAATTTTTTTTTTAATGCATAGAATGACTTGAATTTTTGACAAAATCTATATCATGCCGAAGGGCGCCTTTACCTTGGAGGTGGTTGCCAAACCACTGGAGTCTATAGAAAAATGATTTCTAAGCATAAAATGTTCTGCATTTTTTTGTAACATGCATACTTTTCGACTTATTCCTGATCGAAAGTCGGAGTTTTTCGTCGATAAAATCAACGTTCTTAATGGTTTTTTTGCAAATAACTCGATAAGTATGCATTCTATCAAAAAAACTGTAAATAACACATTTGTAGCTTAAAAAAAAACGAATAAAACTGTTTTTTTGTAATTGCTGTGGGACCAATACAAACAAAGTTGTGGTTTGTTAAAGGTCAGCACAAAATTTCAATGTTATATTTAAAATAATGTTTCAAAGAAACAAATTATTAGTTTTTTAAGTTATTTAAGTCAAATTTTACTCAACTTAAGCTTTAATCATAGTTTTATAGGTTTTAGCAATATAGGGTAGTTTTTACCCCAAAAAATATAAAGCGCCCATGGGCATAATATAGATTTTGAAGAGGATGGTAAGTTAAGCTTAGTTCCAAATTTGTATGCAAATCTATGGATTTTAAAAAAATTGCCACATTTTGCACCTTTAGTTTCGTTTCCTGAACTATTAGTATAGTAGTAGTTTACAAATTAAATCTAGGAGCACAGTAGTGCACCAGGTCAAATTCCATCTTGACGCACGCAGTGTGTATATTACACCAAAAGTTTAAGCGTTAACTTTGTTATCGTCAAACATTAAGGTATGAGATTTTCTATGTAAATTTATACAAGTATTCTAATTGCTTGCAGGGCCGTATCTAGGTATGGCCGCGCCCTTGGCGGGGCTTAACATTTGCGCCCCTTTTCCCACACATCGGGGGGTTTGGGAAGTATGGGATACCCCCCCAACGAAAACGGGGAATCCGGGGGTTTTCCCTGGAAATTTTACAAAACAAAGTGCAAAGTTATAACTTTAAAGTTTCGTTTCTTTATAGAGTTATGATCGGTGAGTCGTCACTCCATGCTTTGGCATCGGTTTCTTATTTCGTACTGTCTTAATTTTAGGCAACATAACATTGCATAATAGTTTGAGAAATGTTAAAAGATTTATTTTAAGCCATTGGTAGTATGAAGAACTAGTGCTGCACTCAATTTTTAAAATACCAATTTATCCGCAGTTTAAATATTAAAAAAATTCAAAGAGTTACGTTCTTGCTGTATATATCAGGATAAATTATTACTTCAGTTATTATTCATATATTTTTTAGTCTTAATTTATTAAAAATAATACAGGTCCACAAGAAAAAGCGGTATGTGCTTGGTGTCGTACTAAGATTTTTTGGTGTATTTTTTTTCGCTGAACACGAATCTGAAGTCAAAATTGTGGGTCAGACAGCAAAAAATCGAGAAAAAGAAAGCTGCTACCACGGAATGTTTGGACTATGACTATAAGAGATACAAAAAAATTATTAAAACCAAAAATAGGGCTTTCTAAATTGTCTATCTAACAAGTTATATAAACGTTATTGTTTTTTTTTGTATTGTAAATTATTTATTTTATTTATTTATATCCCAAATCACTTAACATTTATATAAAAAAAACAAAAAAACATGTTTTTTTCCTGGGGTATACCTTAAAAAAATCCTAAAATTCGCTTTTTTGATTATAACTCGAAACATATTGCATTTAGACAAAAATGTTATATAACTTAAATTAAAGGCCTTAAAAAAATACATAATTTATGTCAAATAAGGTTTTGTGTATCTTTTATAGTTTTTAATATATTGACGTTTTAAATTAAAAAAATGTAAATATTTGAAATTACGCCTTTTCTCGATTTTTTGCTGTTTGACCCCCAATTTTGACTTCAGATTTGTGTTCAGCTAAAAAAAATATGACAGAAAATCCTAGTCCACCCAGCACACACCACTTTTTTTGTGGACCTGTGTAAACAAATTAAGTATTTAAGTTAAAAATTTGTTATAAAATTGTTCTGGTGCAATTTATTTATTTTAATAATTTTGTTAATAAAAATAATCATAATATGACTACGGTACTGAAAACTTTTTTGAAAAAAATTCATGTCCGATTTTGCGCCTTCTAGGTAGCTTCGCCCTTGGCGGTCGCCCATCTCGCCACCGCCTAAATACGGCCCTGATTGCTTGTGAAGAAGTTAAGAAAGTTGCGCCAACTGGTTTTTGAGATATTTAATTCTGAAAATTGCCCATTTTACTATTGACTGACTGATTTACTCATTGACTCAACAAAATTATAGGGCACTTCTCGACGAGTAGAAACTTTAAATTTTCACTTCTCTTAACCATTTTTTTTTTCATATATTTAAATCAGAAAGAATAGACGAGATCCACCAAAAACACTTATGTAAAATAAGGGCCAAATTCATATTCCCTTTAAGTACTGAGATCTAAAATTAGATAAGGAAAAGCTGAACGATTTGCCAAACAATTTGCTGCCAATTCTACCCTTGATCCTCCTATTAATCTTTCTCTTCCAGCGGTTGCCCCTGTTCTTCATAAAATGACCAACATAATTTTTAAAGTCAAACAGATCAAGCGTATCCTTTCTTTTCTTAATACTAAAAAATCGTCTGGGCTATTAGTACAGTGGATGGGGAGCAAAAAGCTGTTTGACCTCCGGATTTTTTTGTGCAGTTTCAATTTTTATGAAAATTTGAAATTAAGTTGCTTTTACCCTCTAGATCAGGGGTTCCCTAACTTATTTCGAACACGCCCCCTTTCGACTATAAAAAAAAATTTGCGCCCCCCATCCTCCTGCCCAAATAATCAAATCAGAAATAAAAAGTGATAACAAAATAAGTATTTTAATTGCTCATTAAACTTTAAAGTTTTACAAAAATCATACAAAATGTATTTGGTAAGTAGTCCCTACGTTTTGGAATGTGATGGATGGGCTTGCATGGATTTGACGAGGTTTACAATTCTCGGCTTAACCATAGAGATCGCACAGCGCAAATCACTACCAATGTCAAGTTTATTTCTGTACATTTTTTTTATTGCGACTACAGCAGAAAATCCCCTTTCGCACAAATATATACTGGAAAAAGGTAAATACAATCGAAGTGCTTTTTCTGCTATTTTGGGGTAAATTGGGTAATATTTGACCCAAAACAATGATTGACCCATTTTTTCAAAATCGTATTTGGTTGCAAAACTATTTTTAATGTCCAAGGCTTCCTTTTGAAGTGTTTCTGGCAGGGCATCTACGTTAACATGAAATGGATCCGTCGCCAGTCGATAAATGTCATCATCAAATAAATTGGGGAAGTAACGACTTAACTCATCAGTAAGACATCGCAAATGATTTGAGATTTTTTTCTTAGTTTCAGCATCTTGAAAAACATTCACGAAGCGCGTTTCTATTGAAAGACTGTATAATTTGGGAAACCATAAGTAATTTAAGGGCTCTGCTAATACCTTGCGATCCCAAAATTGTAACTTTTCAGTAAAAGTCTTGATAGCATCTCTATGATAAATTACATTTGAATCTCCGCCTCAAAGTTTTAAGTTCAATGAGTTCAATGAATCAAATATATCTGACAAATAAGCCAACGCTACTTGTACACCGGGACTTTTGAGTTCAATGCACAAGTCGCTTTTTTGGTTTTCGAGAAATAGTATTACTTCATCGCGAAGTTCAAATAATCTTGCCAGCATATTGCCCTTTGAGAGCCAGCGCACTTCTGTGTGAAACAATAATGTTTTGTGCTCTGTTCCCAAATCTTCACAAAACGTCTTAAAAAGTCGTGTATTTAACGCACCCCTTTTTATGAAATTTACTACTTTGATACATAGTTTCAACACCTCATTTAGTTCACTGGGTAGTGTCTTTGCTGCCAATGCTTGGCGATGTATAAAGCAGTGGATGGTGGTTATATTGGGTTGTTTTTTTCTTAACCAGTTGTATAAAGCCGAAGCGAGAGCCTAGCATCGCAGGAGCACGATCTGGGGCACTATTCTTGGTCATTCGCATCTTCAGGATCCGTCGAATTTTCATTTAATTTATTAACAGATTTGACGGATCTTGAAAGAAGCGAATGGCCAAGAATAGCGTCCCTGTGCAGACGCTTATCAATTTTTCCCATACGAGCTCATTTTCAGCGAAGAATTCAGAGACTGCAGCCATCACATCAACTGCTTTTGTGGTTGTAGTTAACTCAGTAGAAAACAGCATCTCGTCTTGAATTGTTTCATTTTGAATATATCGTACGAAAACCAACAATTGAGAGCATTGTGCAATATCTGTACTCTCATCTAACTATATTGCAAAAAAGGCGATTGTTTCACGGCGTTTACGACTTGTTTTTTTATGTTCTCTGCCATGTCGTCAATGCGCCGTTTTACAGAGTTGTCAGAAATTGAAATTTGTTGTAATTTTTGCTTACTTTCTGGTCCCAGAACGATCTCAGCTGCTTTTAACATACATAGTTTGACCAGTGTTTCTCCAATAATATGGCTTTTTTTCTTTAGCGATGAGATACGATAACTCATAAGAAGCTTCAAGTATTTTTTGGTTTGACTCGGCAAAAAAAACCCGTACTGTCCAACTTTATTCGTTTTAAATTTCCAGATTTTGAAGCAAAAACTCTTTCGGGTTGTCCTTTAAATCGCTGTGTTTTGTCAATAAATGTCGCTCCAGACGAGACGTTCTTAAGGCATCATTGTTCAAAACTTCGTAACAGATGACGCACTGTGGATGGTCACCATCGTTTTTGGTAAGGCAAACAAACCCGTATTTCAGATAATCGTCATTGTATTTGCGCTTTTTTGTGGAACTCATCTTGTTGAAATAAAAATTAATTAGGTACGTGACTGACAACCACCGCGCGATCGAAGTTGGTTGAGACCACAAAATACGAAAGGAAAAAAGAAATGTCAAGTTCGTGTATTTCGTTGGCCGCAGTGTGGAAATATGGCAACTTAAGATCTCGGGTGGGCCGATAATCCATCCTATTTTATGGACTGGTTTTGTGATTTATTATGGCTGCCTTTTATTTATTTTTAGAAGTTGTCATTTTATTTTACATTTTCTAATATTATTTTATTAAATAAGTAATCTGAAGTGCCGGCAGAAAATGATTCTTAATTTTTGTTTAATAATGTTATAAGAGAAAAAAATATGTTGTTTTTAGTACATGTGAAAATAGGTTATTAGTGTTTGTTTTCTAAAGAAAATATTCAGTTAGATTTTAGGAATTTCAGATTACCTACAAATAAAATAGATATTAGAAAATGTACAATCAGGTTTTTTAGTGAATAAAAACACCTATTTTTTTATTTAAACCCTAAAAATCTTAAGCAAAAGTTTTATTTTTACTACATTTTTTTTTAAATACAATAGGTATACAAAAAAATAAATAATACATAAGATTCTACACTCTAAAATAACAATTTTTAATTATATACAATCTCTAATTAACAACATTACTTATATATTTTCAAAGAAGTTATCTTCAGTCAAGATGCGAAGATTCACTACCTATTATTCATAAGAAATCTAAAAAAAAATTATTAATGTACCTTATATTACTTAATTAATAACTTTTCCTTTTGCTGTGCCATACTCTATTTAGAGTGTAGGTGCCTCTCGCACATATCTGTGTTGCGTACCAACTGCTTTTACACAGATATGGGTACCACTGGCTTAACATGCCTTCCCAAGCACATGTGAGAGGGTTTACTAGGCAGAAATACTACACAGTGGTTTGCCATTGCCATTTGTGAGGTGACGAGCTATGAAAAATCCAATGGATAATGTGGGATTTGAAACCCGGGTCTCCACGGTGAGAGGCTGGTACACTGCAACTACACCAGCTCGACCACCTTAATAACTTACCAAACTCGATGTACCCCAAAATGAAAAAAAAAGTTACCATAATTTAAAAAATCCAAGATGTTAGCTACTCCTTCACCTGCAAAATAAACAAAATGCAACGTTAGTATTTGACACATTGTCATTAATGACTTTACCAGAGGATAACTGAAAAATTTAAAAATAAAATTTTCTCAAAATTTTAATCTCATGATCTAATGTAGGTGAAATGAATTGTAAATAAAGAGAAATAATAAACATTTTTCACCTAAAATGAATAGTTACGAACACATTTTATTACAATTCCAAAAATACTGCAAAATCAAACAAGCCGTAACCAGACAAGACCCATAATATGACAATATCTGACTCTTTTGACATTTATATGGTAATAGGTAGAAAAAAAAAATTATATCAGAAAATACTGCATTATAATTATAAAATTATTACTGATTAAATATTTTAAAAATAAATAACCCCTGATTGCAAAAAAGTATATTTCCTTATCTGAATTATATATTATGCATCCCGTATAGGTACCGCATGACAGTCACACTGTAAGGTATTAAAGTTTCCTATAAAAAAACAACAAATTTCTGAAACACCCTGTGTTTAACTACAAAAATCTAAGGTTCTTTTCACTCTTCAATATGATTTTATCAATATAAGCTTTGATAGGTGCCGCCTCCCGCCTCAATATAGTTTGAATAATTTGCAAAAAACTCATTAGAAGTAAAGAGGGTTGTAATTTTTGCAGTCAGATAAAGGGTTTTCATTAAAAATTACATAATTAATCCCACCTCACCTACTTAAATCATGAAAAGAAAAAAAAAAAAAAAGGCTTTCTTTTCATTATTATAAACACTCAAGGCAATAAGAAGTTAAAATGACCTTAAGACATGCTTAATACTCTTTTAAAGCTATCTACTAATATTTCACCACCACTAACTGTTAAACAATTCCTTCCTAAGCACTTTTCAAAACCATATTATATTATAATTTGCAAACAGAAAAACATGCAGTCTGCGGAGTATCTCAAAAATTTGTTCGAGCATGATTAAAAAACTTACCATATTGATAGCAAATACAAAAAAAGATAAAGCCTCTGTTTTGTAGATAAAGGTAAGAAAAAAATAATGAATAACGCATTTTAAAACAAACCTGCTACAACAGATGGATTTTTTCCTGGAATTTTCTGTCCTGAAAAAATTTAAATGTGGTTAGAAAAAGTTTACCCATCAACATTTATTAATTTTATCGTGTAAAAAGTGTTTAGATCTTTAAATCTAATTACATATTATAATACTTATTTAAATTTAGACAAAATATATGAAAATTTCTGGTTTAAATCACGTTTTAATCGGCAAGCATGTCTAAACGACAGATAATGATGGAATAATACTAGTGCGCATACGCAATGGCCGGAATTATTATTTACTTTTAGAAAATAAGAAATAATGGTTGTATACACAAAACCTGAAAATATATACTGTTATGGACCTACATAAATATATTAAAAAAAAAAACTAATCGTAGAAAAGGACATTTACATTTTAATTTTAAAATATAAAATTTCATGATTTAATTTTCCCGCCCACCCGAGATCTTCTGTTGCCAAATGTTGTCTGTGGACAATGTTGCTATTTTAGTGACACCCCCCTGGTTGAGACTGACTGAGTTGTGACTTGTGACTAGTTGCAAGCGAGCGCGGGGGAAGGCCCGCCCGCTTTCGGTATACCTGCCTACAGACGTAATTTTTTGTTTATATCTAATAAGGTTCTTAACATTCGCCCACTGAAGGACCAGTAAGTTCCTGACAGGCGTCAATCGCAGTTAATTTCTGTGCCTTTCAATTAAAAATGAATTGTATTTATTAGTCGTATCAAGTAATCTAGACTGCATTCTCTCAGCGGTGGCAGGTTTTTTATACTTAACTATACAAGTTGCCCGCGCTTCCCTTTGAAGGTCTTTGCGCCCCCCTTGGGGGGCGCGCCCCACAGTTTGAAAACCCCTGCTCTAGATCAAAGTTTATATATGCTTAAGGTGTGCTTTTTATCTTTAGGGGGTAAAACCCACCCCTTATGCTAAAAAATTTAAAAAACCATAGAAATGGACCTTATGTAAATTAAAATCATAGCTTAATATGTAGAATAAATCTCTTTTTATGTTGTGAGTTATATCTAACATTATATTTTAACGTTTTCACCCTTAAAAATCACCCTTAATAACGAAGTTCAAAAAAAAATGTTTTTTCATTTTAAAATTATTTAATAACGCTTTTATTCCCGTAAAAAATAATTTTTACAGTTTACGGTATAATAAATATTTAACTACTATAACTTAACCTGTAAATAACCACCTCTTACGAGATTTACAAAAAAAAAATGTTTTTGACAAATTAAAACGATTTGATGATAAATAATTATAGTCTCGGAAATGAAGCTAAAAAATTGCAAAGCCTTGCAGTTTTGTGTCCTGCATCGATTTGTATAAAAATTTAAAATTAAGCGCTTCTAATCCTCTTCTTTAAATTCTATTTCATGGTGATGTGCGCTGTTTGTTTTTTAGGGATGAAAACTACCCCTAATTGTCAAAACTTATGGAATAACAATTTAAACCTTGATGGGTAAAATTTGGTTTGGATTAGTTAATTAATGATTATTTTATGCTTTAGAATACAATTTTAAAATATTTCAACCCTTAAAATTCAACCCTTGTTAGAGCTTAAATTTAAAAAAAATATTTACCCCTAAAAAAATGATTAATTTACCATAGGGATTAAATTTTAGAATGCTGTTGCTTAAAATATGTACTAATTTCATTTTGCAACTTTTCGACCCTTATAAATCAACCCTTATTATAGCTTAATTAAAAAAAAAATTATCCCCAAAAAATTAATAGCTTGACAGATTTAATAATTAAAAATATTACTGCCTGAAATATTACCAATTTCATTCTTTTGCACAAATTCAATCCTTAAAAACCACCCTTTACAGCATTGCAATCCTTATAAATCAATATAATAAATATAAATAGGAAAAGAAAGTAGAATTGCAAATAAAAATTATACCGGTAAAAGTATAAAGTATACCGGTTTTATAGAATATTATGCTCCGAAGTGGGCTCTTCGACTTTTTCAAAAAAAAAGTTGATTGGTTTTTTAAACATAGCTCTTTTAGTTTTAATGATAGAAAGTTCGTTCAAAAATAATTTTGTAGGGTTATTAAATTCTTTTTAATTCCTTAGTTTTAAAATGGGATGAGTTTAAAGGGCTAGAATAAGGTGCTGCTCGCTCGTAAATAGAGGCTTTAAACGGCCATATCTGGCCAAATATTTATTGTACAGAAAAATATATATAATGAAAAGTCTTTGTTATCAAAAAAGCTATAATTCGGTATCCTAGCATTTTTTTCGTATCTCCAGTATTGTTGGAGTTATTTTGAAGAAAATGGCTATTTTTACGAAATTGCGGAAAATCGTTTTTCACTTTATGCTCCAATTTTTCTAAAATTAAGCATTTAATTTGGTTAGACTTTTAGAATGTATTAATAATACATATATAAAAAGAATCGCAGAAGGGTACAGATCCATTTTAATTAAGAGGGGAATTAGGGGGTTGTTTTTAATGATCTTTTCGTAAAAAAAAGTAGGGACCGACCTTATTTTTATCATAACTCGCTTAATTTTCATGCTAAAACTCTATTTTTGTTTTTAAAAGAAAGGTCTTATTATATACTTTAAAAAAGACCTTATATGTAATCCTTGAAAAATGCAAACTTTTCCCGCTATTTGACTTTGAATCTTTCAAATTTAACATTTGACGAACAAAAGCTAACCATTAACAAGCCGTAGCTCGGTCTGTAGAGAAATTTTAAAATTACATTTTTTCTAGTTTTTTTATAAGCTACAATTTTGCTCTCTACAGTTTTTTTTTGATAAAATACATATTTTTAGAGTTATTCGTGAAAACCCCATTAAAAACGTCGATTTTTTCGTCGAAAAACTTTTACTTTCAATTGTGAATAACTCGAAAAATATTAGTTTTACGAAAAAAATGTATGGAACATTTTTTACTTAAAATTACGTTTTTTATCGATTTCTGTAGTTAAAATGTAATAAAAAATTTTAACCCCCCCCCCAGGATAAAAGACCCCGGATGAAAAAATTTTGCCCTTCTTTCCTTCCCTCTGAAAAATTTTTAAAATCCACGGGAAAAAAAAAATTCCCCCAAAGTGAAAATTCCTTTTTTAAAAGAATTTTTTAAAAAAAATTTTTTGGGCCCCAACCCCTTTTGGGAACTTCCCAAAACCTTCCCCCCAAAAAATAAAAAGCCTTTAAAATATAGACCTAATTTTTCTTCATTGTTTGGGAAAAAAATTCAAATCTGAAGAAGAAAAAAAGTCTTTCCCCAAAAAAAAAGTTTTTTCTTTTTTTTTAAAATAAAAATCCCTTGATTTTCTTGGAATTTTCCGGTTGTTAAAATTCCCAAAACTTTGCTCTCATTGGTTCTTTTAAAAATTTATTTTGGTCTTCCCCCAAAGTTTTTTTTGGCCCCTTTTTTTTTTTAAACGAGGGACAGTTATTGAGGGTCTTCTTCCCCTTTTAAAAATTTGGGGGGGCCCCGTCTCAACGGGCCTCATTTGTTTTTCCCCCCAAATTTTTTTCCCAAAAAACCCATTCTAGTTTTTTTACATTCCCCACCCCAAATTTTAATTTCTGCGTCAATAAGTTTTTTGGCCAATTGGAATTGGGTGTTTCTAAATTAAAAATTTTTTTAAATATTTTAAAAAAAATTTTGGGGCATTTTTACCAAAATATATAACAAAAACAAAAAAAATTTCTCGGTAAACGCTCAAGACACAAAGGGGTTTTCGAAAATTTAGGCCCCCCCTCCACATGCAAAATTGTGTTTTAAAATTATTGCAAAACAATACTAAAGAGAGGAAAAAATTTGAATTTTGGAAAAAAAAAAAAGTTTCACACATCTACATTTTTTTCGATTCGAAAAATTTTAAAAAAAAAAGGTTTTTTTTAAAAAAAAATTTTAAAAAAAAAAAAAAAAAAAAAAAAAAAAAAAAAAAAAAAAAAAAAAAAAAAAAAAAAAAAAAAAAAAAAAAAAAAAAAAAAAAAAAAAAAAAAAAAAAAAAAAAAAAAAAAAAAAAAAAAAAAAAAAAAAAAAAAAAAAAAAAAAAAAAAAAAAAAAAAAAAAAAAAAAAAAAAAAAAAAAAAAAACCCCCCCCCCCCCCCCCCCCCCCCCCCCCCCCCCCCCCCCCCCCAAGTAAGTATCCATGGTTACTTACTAGATGTTTTTCCGAATTAAAAATAACCAAATTATAGGCGCACGATAGTGCGCCAGGTCCGGTTCCAGCCTGAAGCACGAATGTGTGTATATTACACGAAATGTTTAAACCTATTTTCCCCATATCATAACTTCGCTCTTTGTTTCACATAAAGGTAAGAGATTATGTTAAGATGTTTCTAAGAAATGTGACTTTAAAAATCGGCCATTTTACTACTGACTGACTCACTGAATTTATTATAAAAGTATGGAGCATTTCTGAGGGAGTAGAAGGGGTTAAGGACACAAGTAAAGAAAAATTAAGACATTTTTACTTGGAATGCCCTTAACCAAGGACGGTAATATCGGATATTTAGCCGCAACATTACCAACAATACGATCTGTATTTATACAGACAGTAGACAAGTACTAATATCCCTAAGAAAACCACGCATCACAGGGCTTGTGCTCAGAGATATGAAAGGGGAATAGAACTCGCTTCTCCTATGCGCGAAATGAAAGATTATGAAGGCCGCCATTTTGCAGTTCAAATGTCAATCAGAGAGCGGGAAATTTATGTTAATAAAATTTTATACGATTATGTTCAAGAAAACAAACACGAAATATTTCAAATAGTAAATTTGCGAACTTTTAATTAGCTATTATTTTAAAATTGTTACAATTTGAAATAGTTTATAAAAAGGTAACACTTCTGATATTTAAAATATAAGAAGGAAAAACGCTATTATTTTTATATTTTTTCTCTTCTAAGATTTACTTTGCTTTAAGAATGACATTGATGTGATTATTTTGATAATATTTTAGGTGTTTTTAATCCAGATGAGTGGAGGAATTTTTTAAATCGCATTTAAAAAAACTGATTATCAAATTTAAAACATTATATAATTAAGGGTTCTTTAGCAATAAATACCACTTTGTTGTGCAATACACATTTTTGATTTACTAACCGTAGCATTATCCTTGAGTCTATGTTGAAAGTACTATGAAACTACACAGGATCCACTATGTTTTCACAGTAGAGCTGTGGGCCCAAGGATGCAAGGGAACACTATTACGTTAAAAAATCTTTAATGAGAAATGATATTGTACTTGGAAATTTTATGGCCTTTATTAATTTTGATGCAAGAAGTAACACTGGCAAAGTTTAACACCCCGTATCTTAGAAACCATGCATTTTCAGACCCACACGGATACTTTTTTTAAATTTTTTCAATGAGAAATCACCTCCTGAAATTTGGCAGTACGTTTTTCGAACACCCTGTGGATGTATAAAATAAAACAACTAATAAACTGGTTTATATGTACTACTAAAATAAAATTAAAGTAATACATACAAATCAGACCAATGGTAGATACAAATATACAAGGATTTTATTCTTGTTATTCTATCAAAAAACAGCCAACTGACTAAAAAGCTAAAGATGCTGGCTCCAAATCTACTAACAAATATTTTTATATATATACACACAAATACTTTCACATGACTCTTTTAACATGTTTTTCATATTCCCATCGAAGTAGCGTTTCTGGAAATAGAAATAAAATTGAAAATTGATTATCTCATTTTGCACCTTTATTAACATATTATACTAGTTTTTCTAGACACTAGACAAATTTAGATGTCTAAAAATCAAATATAAACCAAGTAATCTAATCATAAATTAAAATTAACTAATTTATAAAAATAAAATAATTAAATATAAATTATACCTAATTCTAAAAACATAGTTTGTTTTTGAAGAGTGTAGTTTCAGTAGTCTTTTCTTTCGTTAACCTCTTTTATGGTATTGGTTTTAAATATTTCCTGTTTGGTTTTTTGACCAAGTCCAGTCATCCACTATATCCAGTACATTTAGCCACAGCTTAAGTAAAACTGCCTGCCTAGGGAACCTACAAAAATATTTATTATCAACTTATTATAGGCTATGATAGCACAAACTTTTCAAATTGCCCTGTGCGGAAAGGAGAGTTTTACAATCAAAGAGGACAGTAAGCCAAAGACCCCACCTTTCTATCTTTTATAATAAGGGAGCTGGTATTTGAAAAGTTACGAAAACTGAAGAGCCTGATTTTCTTTGTTAAAGGAATTCACAATTTTTTAATTAAAATGATTTTTTCCCAAAAACTTCTTAAAAATTTGGGGGTATATTGGGGGTTTCTTAACACTAAAGGAAAAAACGGGGGAATTTTAAAAAAGATACCTTTACTCATTTGTTTTTAAAACATTAAAAAAATTTTTAAAAAAAGAAATCACCCAAAAATACCACCCAATTTTAAACGTTAAATTAAGGAAAAAAATTTTTCGCTTTTAACCAAAAAAAGGGGCCCAAATAACAAAACAGAAACAAATTCCCACCCAAAAAACCCTCGTTGGGGAAATTGAAAAAATTTGGGGTGTTGGTAAAAATGACGGCCCCTGATGTTCCCGAAAAAATAGATGCGCACTCGTTTAAGAGCATTCTACTCCCCTACCATATCTCTGCTTGTGCTAGAGTGTCATAATGCCTTGACTAATATCTCTCAATAATGTGTTCTACTTAACCTGGATCAAGGGGTATGACATATCTGAAGGTAATTATACCGCTGCCTCGCTGGGCAAGGCGGCTGCGGGACAGAAACTTGTGGGTCCCGCCCCTACCATCGAGATATCTTACGATGTCCAGAAGGAACCTCCGACTATTAACGGGCGTTTTAACCTATTAAAAATGTGTTTAATTGACACAAAAATATGCAGGGGCTGTGGACAAGAAAATGAGACCGTAGAAAATATTTTTTGTGATTGTCCCACCCTCACATTGGAACAGAACTCCATGCTGGGCACAAACTGGCCTCTATTAGCCGAAATTAGGGAAATTCCACATAAAGACGTCGTTAACTATTTTAAATCAATAGGTTGGTTAGATCTTTGAGATGTGCTAATAAATTTTGATCAAGGGAATGGCAATATTTTAGTCCATCTAGTGTATCGTCAATAAAATAGGGGCCAATTTTATTAGTTTGTGTCTGGTAATTTCCGCACCAGACATTTACTATCCAATGACGCTAATGTTTAACCGCACGCAACCACCTTGGGTTTTCTACTCTCCAATAGTGCATATTGTGCCTGTTTACCGACCTATGATTGGTAAAACCAGATACCTTAGAAAATAAGACGTTAAGGAAAAAATCTGCATTAAATTGCAATTGGTCGCGTGCTCATCAAAATATCACCTTATTCTAAAAATGATCTCCATGATTAGAGTTGGCAACTTTCGGGCAGGTTGGTTAAAACCGGACAGGTCAAAATCAGTTTTGACCATTTAGTGGTCAAAAATGGACAGCAACTCAAAAATCACAAAGCATAGCGTAAAAATTAACAGGTACATGACACGTACCCTATACCTGTATAAGTTTAAAATAAAAAAAGAAATGATATCTCAAATTAAATTCGCTGTCATAAAGAAACATTACAAAGGTTTTTTATCGCTTAGATTAATAAAATATTTTTGTTTTTGATCCACGGTTAAGTGTTGCTGCGTACCGCCTCACCGCTTCGTGCGTTCACAAGATGTGCGGGTGCGCGAGGCGCGTGTGCCGGTAGTTACATACTTCGATAATAGGTCATCATAGCGATACATAATTGCTAGGCTTTGAAAATATATTTAAAGTTTTAACCAGTGGTTTTAACCAGCTTTGGACGGTTTAAACCAATTTTGACTACTGCCCTGGTCCAAATAAAAAAAGTGTTTTTTTGCCAACCCTGTCCAAGAACTACCTTGTTGTAATGATAAGTGGTATGGGTGTAATTTGTGGTGACTTAGTATTCTTAATATACTTGTCTTAGGTATTCTAGAGTCATCAGAAAGTCTTCGACAAGGTACACGGGGATCTATTGCTACTGCTTCTGGCTCCGCAATTTTATTATTTTCACCAGTTACAGTTGCTTGACGTTTTTTTTCATATCTGCACACTTCCATTTTCTGTAAAGTTATTTACAACCCGATAAAACTAGGCCGCGACAGAGTAGATTAGATTAGATTATTTGAGCGGAGATGGCGAAAAATGACCTCCACCACTGCAACCTTACCAGATTTATTGTGGTTTCTCCTATTTCTTTAATACCTTGTCCAACCCGTCTTCTTAACTAGACTCCAAGTCTCGCACTGGCCGCTCCATATAACTTCCGGTTTTGGCTTCCCCTCCCCAAGCCTAGTAAACCTAAGCCTGCATAGTCTTCGCAATGGCACCCACATGTAAGGCTGTTTCTTCAGTCCGGGCAGAACCTCACAGGCTACCCTCCACCGGTTTTTCTTCCAGTGCTTGTTGAGTTTACAATGCCTGTTAGTTGACCTACCGTTATCCACGCCCTTCGGCTGTGGCTAAATGGGTCAACAATTGGCCGAGCTTCTTAATGAACTGTTTTTGCGTCTTACCGGTTTTGTACCCCCCAGCTTTGAAACTGTCTGTCTACCCCTCTTAATAGATCTTTGAAGAGACCTTCCGAATACCGCAGATGGCTCCGGGCCTTCTTTCCGGCTGACCCTCTTTGGCTAGGTCGTCGGCCTCTTCGTTGCCTGGATGGCCCTCGTGGCTGGTAGGCTACCGTAATTTTGTTTGCCAAGCCGACTTTCCAGGGCCTGTATACAGTCCCACTTAGTTTTGGAGTAACTTTTGGGGAACTGATGGCCTTCGGGCCGCTGGTATCTGATAAGGAATGATTTTTCTTTTCTCCCTTTTTTTAACCCACGGCGTGCACTATTGCTGCGTTTTCCCCTTTGGGAAAAAACCCGTGGCGTGTACCGAACTTAAGATTACCTTTTCTCTAGGCTTATCTCCTAGATGCCAGCTCCCACCCTTGTGGAGCCATCTGTATACCAAATATGATCGGCTTTGATTGGGGGGCCTCCCTTCGTCCTCCCTATCTGGTATGACAATAGAAAGTGTCTATTGAAGAATGAAACGAGGGGTTATCCTGTCGGGACATCTCAAACTGGCTGACCTCTTGGTCCCCCCTCTTTTTCCCCATCTTGGAGTCCTTCGGTGTTCTATAATTGGACTTTGACCTCCTTTGAGCCTATAATACCGCCTTTACTTGCCCCTGTATGTAGATGTGGAGTGGCGCGGGTTTAGCACCTTCAGGGCGGCGGTTGGGTTGTGGCTCCCATGATGCATGCACTCCAGCTTTGCACACTTTGAAGTTGTCTGATTGCACGTCTGTGGACCCCTTGCCCCCAAACGAACCATAGGTTATCTGGGTTTTTCCATTTTTCCCCTTTTCATCTTTGGGTTAATCCCCAGCTTTTCCCAAAGTCCGGCTTCCCGGGGTTTTTGTTTGAACAAGGTTGGGTGTTCCCAGTTATCTTTTGGTCCAAGTGCTCCTAGAGACTTAACCTCTTTTGGGAAGGGGTTTCCACTCCATTGAGCTTTGGACATCTGGTGCCCTTGTGTCTTTTCTTTTGAAGGGAAAATAACGGTCTTTTGTGGGATTAACCACAGACCTTTCCCTGCACCATTCGTCCCGATGTTCAGTGGTTTTGCGTCCTCTAAACAAAGTCTAGAGTGCTTACCTCTAACTACGAAGGCTATGTCGTTCGTAGCCGGGCAGTGAAACCTCTCTTTGGTCATTTTTCCAGAAGGTCGTCGACTAGGATCCCCAGTATAATGGTATAGAACGCCTCCTTGTGGGAGCCTCTTCCCCCTCAGCTTTATGGTGTCCTCGAAGGTGGATCTGCGACAGAGTAGTTCTGTTGGGAAAGTGTTCGTCATAAATGATGGCACCAACTACACTTAACCACATTCACCACAAAAAAATATATAAATATAAAATATAATATTTATTAATTTTTATTATTTTTTATATATATATATATATATATATATATATATATATATAAAAAAAATTTTTTATATATAAAAAAAAAAAAAAAAAAAAAAAACCCATAAATAAAAAATTTTTTAAATTTTTTCCCCACTGTTACATATTCCAATTAAAAATTTAAATGTCCTTGAAATTATAGCGAAAAAAATTTAGAATTTGGGCCATCCAAATAACGTTTAAACCCAAAAAATTTTTTTCCAAAAAATTATTTTTTCTGTTTTTTTTTTTTATTCTGAACCTATAATTTTAAAAATAATTTTGAATTTGTTCGTTAATGCTTTTAAAATTAAACGGATTAAAACAATGTTCTTTGTTCCCTTTTTGTAAGTAAATTAAGGTTCTAAAAAAAAAAAAGACTTTCTATTAAAAAAACTGGGTTGATATGGATAACCTTGAAATTGCGTAAGGGTACAAACTAGTTGTACCATTGGATTTTCCCTTTTATTTGACTTAACAACAAACATTTTCTTCTAAAATGCGCCGTTTTCCGGTTATTCGCCTGTCTCAGGTTAAATGGACCACCCTGTATAAATTAAGAGGGTTATAATTTTAAATATAACAGATTATAATTATTACTGTAAATAATAATTTTCGATTTTTTAGGAAAATGTGCCACCTGAGCACGACTCCAAGGTTGATGATGTTGTAGCATGTATGGAAAAAATTGACAAATTGTCGACTTGCGAAGACCAAGAAAAAGTAATCGCGTGTTTACCAAAGCACTAAATCATTTTGTATTCCTAAGAGTTATAGAATGCTGGTGAATATAAGTCATTGTGGTTATATTAAAAATTAATTAAACTTTGAAACTTTGTAAATGGTAAATTTGTTGTTAATAAAACTATTGTTAAGATAATTAAAATTTTATTTATAGTACATATATACCGGAGCATGTGCGCGGGACGTCACCAGAGGTTCATGGATCAACAACAAACCTTTTTTTTTCGAGTTTTGTGTCAAAACAATAACTCCTTGTAGGAGTTATTGGTCAAACACCATTAAATTATTGTGGTAAAAAAGGCTTTAAAATTGTATCATTGTATCGAAATGATTTTTTGCTTAGTTATGAAGCATCAAACAATAAATATCGGTATTTTAAATCGGTTACCGCACACTAAGACCAAAGATAATACTACTACGGATAGATGGTTCATTTAAATGGGGCGTTTTGAATCAGTTCGGAGATATCAATGCTTCCGTAAATGCGAATAAAAGTAAGTCGGTAACCCCTGCCCCAGTGAAAAAAACCAGGGACATTCCTTCGTCGCTTGTACCATGGAACACAGTAGCGAAAGCGGGGGCTAAGGTTGTGTATTTTCTAGTCGCGTTTCATCACGCCAATAGTAAAGTGCCTCCGGCAACACTGTTTAACTTTCGTTCAAGGATAGCGCGAAAATCTCTCGATGGACATCGGCGCTTAGCCAAAGTCCATTGGGGTATCAAAAATATAGCATTGAATGGTTCATCTTATCCGTAGTAGTATTATCTTTGCTAAGACATTAAAAAACCTTACCTTAAAAAAAATAAACCCACTTTTAACGAAAAATCCAAGTAAAATTTTTACTGGGCAATAAAAAACATCCAAGAAAAAGCTCGCGAATATATTACAATATGAATTAAGTTTGCTAACCACAAAATACGAAAGAAAACCGCTAACCAAATGCTATAAATGACTATTGTTGTTTGCTTGAATGAGGGTTACTCCATTCGTCTCCCGGTATGGCATTATTGTTGTTGATCCACTAACGATGAAATTACATTTTGATGTCACGTGCCGCACATAATCAATTCAAAAGAACTATGGAGGGTAGAAGTAGTAAGGAGGACCATCTCTTATGGCCGATTGGTTCAAAAGTGGCCCCAATTAGCGTAAACTAAAGATGCGCTGGTGTAGCAGGAGGGTGTGAGCGAATGAACTTGTAGTCCGGTGTGATTAGACCTAAAAACACTATGAAACTACAAACATTCGCATAGAGCTAAAAATTAATAGGCATGTCCGGAGCACCAATTATGTGAAATCTTTGTGCAAATCAATGTGCTGAAATTTTTAAAAAGAGTAACTCAACTCCGCAAGAAGTTATGATCAACGGAATCGCTTTCTTTTTTTCTATGTACAGAGTCCCTAAAAAACTACATGTTCAGATAAGCTTTGACACGCATGTTTTGTTAAAAATACTCGTATTAAAAATCAAGTGCAGTTAGCTTGTCTTCTTCCAACCTTTGCTTCAGCTCATCAACATCTATTTCGGGTATATTACCAAGTTCAAGTGTTGCTTAATTATCAACTAGACCCAAAAGACTGGGGTTGGAAGTTGATCTACAATACAATGGAACCAGTCCAGACTTTACCTCCCACCTGCGCCTGAGAAACTCCTTAACACAATTTTTTGCAACTGTAAAAACGGATGTAATGCTAAATGCACTGCAAAAAGTTGGATTGTTTTATTCTCTAGCTTGTACCAAATTCAGCCAGTCGTGCTCAGTGTTAAATCACCAACAGTACAGGATCATTTAAACCACGAACGAGGACATGCATCGCTATTAAGGCAGTTTACTTGCACCCAGCAAGAAGAAGAAGGAGAAGAACAGAGACTAAATGAGCGAGAAAAAGAACAAGAAGAAGAGAAAACAAACATATTAGATGATTATGATTCTGACGAATAATTTTTCCAGTTTTTTTTTTAAATTTTTCAATATTTCTCAATTAAACAGGGCACAATTGACCCTGAAATAGGCCTACCAGGAAAACCACATTAAAAAAGTTCATTGTTACAGTTAACGTGAAATATGTACATATTATGAAAAATACAACTTTTTCAGCTATTTAAACTGTTATATCTTAAAAAGGGTGGCTCTTGAGAAAAAAATATTAAAACATTTTATAATTATTTATATATTTTCAATTTTTGTTTTAACTTTTTGTACTTACTATTTTATGAAAATACAATGGTCTCTTTCATATTTCACAAATAATGGTGATTCAAATATTCCGTTCAATTTTTTAGCTCTATCCGAGTTTTTTTACCTTTGCATGTCTTAATTGACAAATTACTACCTCCTGGTTTTTTCTTTCCTTTTTAATTTAGTATCTTACTCTTTAATAATTCGTGGCACTGTGTTTAAAATTCTTTCACTTGCTACTGTGGTGCCACCTTAATTGGCTTTTTTGACGGACACTTTTTAATACATTCAGACGGTTCTCCTTACTTCTACCTTCTATAAAAAACGATCTTGTTCACAGCTATAGTACCCAAAAAGTGTGCGGGTATAGAGGAGGAGACCCGATGGAGTCTGCGCATTAAATAGATGGATAGATCCGGACTTAAAAATTTATCGTAACAACGGTAACACAATCACTGTGTAAATAATAAAAATATTTTTGATTTTAAAGATGACATAACATTGTGAAGCTTTTAACAATTTACAAAAGCAGCAGTTTTACTTGCTAGACACGGAAGCGTAATTTAAGATAAGAACTAGAAAAACCCTTTTCGATAATGCCTACCATGTTAGATTAGGTTAGGTTTAAAGTTAGTGGACTTTTTACGCCCTCCACTGCGACCGCTCGGTCTATTGTGGCTCACACCTTTTTATATTTCTCCCAATAGGATCAGACTTCTTATGAATCCGATATCAGACTGGGAAAGAGTTCTTACATCTCCTCTTACTCGTGTCGCTACCGGACACAAGCACAATATGTGTTCTGGTCTTCCTGTCTCCTGGAGAGTATGACGAGCAGACGATTAGATCCGTCATGCCCTCCTCTCCCGGTCTAGTGACGTGGGTGACCAGGTCGTTGTTACAGGAACCAGATGTTCCTTCTGAGGCCGCATCTCCGGCCTTACCCTATGAAAACGGTCCTATCCGCTTTCTGTTTAAAGCCAGGGAACTCTTTTCTCTATAAAAGCGGTTCTGTCCGCCTTCTGTTTGGATTCAGGGATCCCTTTCTAAGCACCTGTTTGTTCGGTATGGATTAGCCCTTCCCCGTGAAACAGGCGCCGGTGACCTTTCGAAACGGATTCACCCGTTTCGGTCGGCACACCTTTGTCTGCTTGTGACCTTGGGTGGCACCTTACGAAAAAGATTTATCCGTTTCGGTCAGCACACCTTTGTCACTTTTTTCCTATAAAAGTGGTTGTGTCCGCTTTCTGTTTGGAGCTAGGGAAGTAATAGTCCACCACGGCAGAGCTCTGCATTACCGCAGTAAGGCTAGATACTCTGAAAGACTGCCCTGTATCTCAGAGGCACCGTTGGAGACATCTGTTAAAGGCACAGGATGTCATTCACTCATCAGCACGGTATGCTAACACCTTAAGTTAAGCCTTGTGTTTGTCTTAGCTTCGGATCAAGTTCCATACGCTAACCAGAAGAGTTGCCAATAACCAGCGACTCTAGCGCATGTTTCAAAAGATCCTACTGGGCCCAACCACGACAACGACGTGCGAACACAGCGGAACTATGTTATACCAAAAAAAATTACAAAAAGAACCTCGCACAAAACATTTGAAAATTAAACACCGGTTAATTTTTATGAGACTTTGTATTTTATTAGCTTTTCTAATGCCGAATACAAGTCTTAATGGGCACGAAGCCCGAAAAAACCCCAACCTCTCCAAAACTACCTCTAAAAGTCTGGGGGCTGCATTTGACAGATTTTTAATGGATTGCCTTACGAAAATATTTATGTTGTCAAACCTACAGGTCCTACACAGTAACTAGGCTTAGTTTTGCTTTTACCAAAGCAGCAGAATTCACCCCTACCCCATTCCTCCATCGTCATGTGACTTTCTTCCATTTGCCGATTCTGAAAGCATTTGATCGTGAATTCCATGTCGGAGCCGACTAAATCATCACACTTAATACCGTTTGACCCCGAAGTGTAAAACCTCCACCCCTAACACCAATCCTTGGAGGGGGGAACAACTCCAGTCCGTACCAAAGCCCACCATATGTTCCTGCTTGCGGTTTTCAGTGAGGGTGATCATGAAGTTCATTCCTCAGCCCCCTGAGGGATAACTACTCAATGTCCTTCAACCCCCCGCAGCGCCACCTCTCCTCGAGCCCGTAAAAACCTGCCACGTCTAGTTCTTCCCGTTTTAATCGTTTGACTTTCTTCGCAAAAGCTAGGGGATAATGTATATATTGTTGTCAACCAAAGATGACTGGGATTGTCAAGGGTGGAAGATTCATTCGTCGGGGTCGATAAAATTCACGATCAAATGCATTCAGAATCGCTAAAAAGGGAAAAGTCAGATGACAAGCTATGAGGAGAGGTGGGGGTGGATTCTGATGCTTTATAACTGGCAGGACTAAGCCTAGTTACTCTGTAGAGGCTGTAGATTTGACAACAGTTGCAATCTATTAAAAATGTGTCAAATGCAGCTACCGATCTTTAGGGCCAGTTTTGGAGGGGTTGGGGGTTTTTTTGGGCTTCGTGTCCATTAATACTTTTGTTGGGGGTTCTTTATATCTTGTCGACAGGATAATTATACTTTGATTAACAATGTTTAAAAATACGGTAATAATATTTTTAAATAAAATAACTAGCGAAAATTTTATATACATAAAATTTAAAATTATTTATTTTCTAAAAAAATACTTTAAAGAATTTTTATACAATTTATTTTTAAACAACTAAAAAAAAACGTTTATACTTAAATCTGTACGTTTTTATTTAAGAATCACATAAGCAAAAACAAATATAGAAAAAGTTTGCCTATAGGTTACTGACTTTTTGGTTCATTGCGATATATATTTGTTTAGTTGTTTTAGCTTTTGTCATAAAGACAGATTTTATGTCATTTAAGGGATTCTTTTAGTCTAGAATGTTAAAAAAAATATTTTTTTTTTATATATTTCGATTGTTTAGATATTCAAAGGTATCTTCGAAATTTGAATAATTTTAAAAGTTATAGCTAAAGTTCCAAATAAGAGAAAAGTCTGGGCGGCTTTCCAAAATGAGAAATTCGTTAAATATTTAATTTAAGCTGGAATAAGCTGATATATAGCCCGAATATGCTTGATTAAAAAAATGTAAGGTATAATATACACTGTTCTACCTGAAACTTAACTTATAACTTTAAACGCGTTTTATCGAAACTACTTTTTTCAAAACACTTGTCACAAAATCTCAAGTTCTAATTGACCGATTTTTTTGAAATCTAGCATGAATTTTTTTATATATGCCTCTATGGCAGGAACCAACAAAAAATCGAAATTTTCATTTTTAATTATTTTTAAAAATCCGAAAAATTAAAAATATAACCGAAAATAAACCTACCTTTTTTTGAGGAATCGCCATTTTGCAAGATTTTTTTTCATTTTTACTGGTTCTCGCTATAATAACATTTGTACTGATAATGAATCTACATTTTTTTTATTTTTCAGATGACCAGAAAAGAGGGAACCGTGAAAAGATAGACACGCTTTTTTTCGTCCTCTACTTTAACAGCGCGTAACTTTGTGAAAAAAAAATAGTTTTTTTTTGTAAATTCTAAAGGTATGTTTCCTTCCACGCGGCCGTCGCATGCGGCTAACGCAGTACGTTAGCCGCAAAGAGCATACGTTAATTTTCCAACGGTGCCGGCCAATGAGAACGCGGCAGCCAGTTACGACAATGGCGCCAAGTTTAAACTGTAAATCGACCACTCGAGACTAACAGCGCTATTTATTTTCTTGATAGATTGGTGAATGAATTTTATGATCCTTTAGTTTGACTATGTGATTAGAATAATTAATTATTATTTAGGTATTGTAGATTATTGTATAGGTTTTAAAATAAAAGTTACAATGTGTATGTGTTTATACTATTTTATTAGTTTTTTAGGGTAAATAGAAATATAAATAAATGATATTATACATATAAAATTTTATAATTCAGCTTTTATTGTTATAGTGCCCTATACAGGGTGTTTCTAATAACATGCTAATATTTAAGGGGGTGATTCTTGGACCCATTTAAAAAAAATCATATGAATGTATGTCCTAAACGTCTTATCTTTTGAGATATAGGGTGTTAAAATTTTAAGAAAAAAATAATTTTTTTATTGTCATTTTCATACCACTTTAAATATTTTTATGAAAATTGGTGTACGGCGTTTATGCATTAAAGAGCATTTTTTGACCTAAGAATCATTTTTATTTCCAACAGTGGCGTCCATACTGGACTCTTGACTAAATATTTTTGAAGGAAAAAGTAGTCCGCCACTGCTTAGTAGTCCTCGGTCAATTTAAAACAAATTTGGTTACTTGACTTTTTTTCGTACGATTCACCGTTTTCCCATAAAAAAAAATAAATTCACTTATTTGCATCTCACTGGACCAATTACGAGAAAAAACGATTTATGTAACTTTGAACAATAATTTCTTCAAAATGTTTCTTAGGTTAAAAAATGCTCTTTAATGCATAAACGCCGTACAGCAATTTTCATAAAAATATTTAAAGTGGTATGAAAATGACAATAAATTATTTTTTTCTTAAAATTTTACACCCTGTATCTCAAAAGAGAGACGTTTAGGACATACATTCATATGAAGTTTTTTCTTAAAATGAGTCCAAGAATCACCCCATTAAATATTAGCATGTTATAAAAACATCCTGTATATTTTATTTATTTATTTACAAATCAGTACACTACAGAATAAGATATTCTTAATTTACTTTGAACCTTTTCAAGTCTCTGAACATGACAAACGTAACGCGGCGACCAAATCACAGAACAGTACTCTAACATTTAAATATTGAACAATAAATTATATATATATATATATATATATATATATTTTATATATATATATATATATATATATATATATATATATATATATATATATATATATATATATATATATATATATATATATATATATATATATATATATAAATTAATATAAATAATAAATATATAAATATATACATTATTTTAAAGCAGATAAAATATATAAAAATGAAAAATTAAAAATAATTGTTCTACTTCTTATTTGGATAATACGTTTGTTTCTCAAGTTTCCTTTTTCTAGAATTTTCTTGGCATTCTGTAGTTTGTTCGCTTTATATTTCCTAAAGATATCGACATACTTGCTAAAGTATTCTTCATCCAAACTGCGAGCAAAGCTATTCATTTCTTGCAAAATAATCTGTAACAAATCCAAAATTAAATGTCTCATAATTGTAATACTTGCAGTGTCACAACCTCTCGCTTGTCCTCAAATGCCATGGTTTCTATATGAGGCCTGGTCTCTGAATGAAATGGTTTACATCATCATGATAGCGTACCTGGCTTGTTGAAGGCTCATCAATAAACAAAACATTATTCTCGTCATCATCAGGACTTGAAGTACCTAAAACAGACTCGCTTCTCTGCTCAAACATAGCTACAGCGTGTATATGTTTACATATTACAGTTTTTACAGCATTTTCTGGACACTGGCAACAATATCCTCCTCCTCTCCTATTATCAATTTTAAATTTCCTGATTAGATATGCTAAATCTCCTCTCGTTACAAGGTTTCTTCTCTCGAGTTGATCATTTTGGATTATACGTGAATCTTCAATTATCCTTTGGTTCGATACACCTGCAGTTAATTTTTGAACAATTGTCTCTTGTTTGACTTTAGATAATCTCTTGGTCCTTAGTTCATCGGTGTGCCCCACATGAGTTTCAACAAACTTTACAGTCACAGATCCTAAAAGAAAATTAAAAAGATTAGCTGTAGTAATAACATTATTAAAAAAATATTTACCCTCGGCTAAAATGTTAACCATAATTCTTGAATATGAATACTACCTCCACTTTTCACACTACGTTTTTGAGCTGTACTGGCAAATCCTAAAAAAGAATAATACCATACAATAATTATATTTCCTTATACATCACTACACAAGCACCTTTGTAATCACTTCTGTTTCACTCATATACTTTCTTTTCTTCACCGTGTGCATATTTTCTTCCTGTACGGCAAGCATAGTCTACTTCTCTATTCTCCTGGGTCCTCCAAGCTGAAAACTCTTCAAAATTCTTAAAATACAAAGTAGATTCTTTTATAGTTAAGTTATGAAAAGTACTTAAATGTTTAATCAAGTCTGTATGGAATGGAAAAGAAGTTTGGTTCATGCAGATTGGGCATATGATATGCTGAGTTCTTTTTGGATCCTCCTGATGTAGAAACTATATCTTGGTCTGAGTGTTTTGTTCTTATATGTCGGTTTTTAATCGATATACTAGAAAATTCTATTTGCAAAATTGGCAAGTCGTCAGTTTATTCCTAAAATAAATAAAACAAGATTAAATTGAATCTAACCTAGAAATATCAAATAAGAGCAATAAACTTACTTTTCCAGTTCCATATTACGGGTCTAATGGCCTGAAATAAATAACAAAATGCTTTGGCAAAAATAAATCGCTGTCAAGCTCAATTTCCAATAATAATTCTAAAAAGAACAAGAACATGGAAATATAGGCGGAAAATCAGCAAAAATCCAATGGATTCTAGTGAAGCGATTTTATCCGATGCCAAACGAAGTGCCCTTCGGTTCAGATTGATGATAGTGCCTTCTGATTGGTTCTGTATCGTTGGAAAATTAACGTATGCTGCCGCAAAGCACTCCTACTCATGATTTTAAATGTGCCTGGTTTGTTCCGAGCGGCCGTCGTATGCGTCCGCTGTCAACGACTGCGATGGGATGCGACCTGGACCGCTGAAGAAGCAGTGTAGCCGCAGTCGTGTGTGCGTCTAATATTTTGTTTGTGTTGTTTTGTGGGAATGTCCGGTGTTTTTTTATTGTTGAAAATTAAAACTTTTTTTTTAAATGAGGGTACTGGTTTTTTTATTAGAATTTTAAGAGCTTTTAAGATACCAACCAATGATGATTCGAAAAAACGGGTTAATGTTTTCCCAAGATCCTGCCAAAAATATTTTGACTCTCTTTAACTTATGGTTTCTTATGAAAATTCCCCGTTGAAAAATTTTTTTTTGGGAATTTGAAATTGGGCAGGGGCCTCAAAGACGAAACGTCGGTGTATAAATCTAATAACACTATCTTGTAGAACAGAAAAAGTAGCAATGGAAAGTAAAATTTATTTTGTTACATCCATTCAAATAAAGTCAAAAAATAAAAACGAAATCGCGAAAATCGGTTTTTTCCAAAAAGTATGTATTCAAATTTTTTTAAAATTTTCTAAGGTGGCATTTTGATTAGCATTAAATTGCGCAACTTTGCCAATTTAACCGACCTCGTATCTTTTTAAGTTTTCGAGATCCTAAGGATAAGACTGAATTTGGGACACCCTAAGATTTGCCTTAATACAATGGCTAATTTTTCCTCTGGTGTTATTGGATATTTAACTCTGTTGTATGGCTCGGACTTTATATTGTCTTTTTTAGTCAAGAATAAAACTAAACTGGGCTTTATTCAGTCTAAAATATTTTCTAAATTTTACTTTAACCCCGTTGCAAATGTCGATTTATTAATGTAGTATAACAACCCTCATCCGTCTTTGCTGAAATATTGGATTTATAGGGCATTGCTATGTTTTAGGTTGGCTAATTGTAATAGATTTTGTCATCCTCTTTTTTTTCTAACAATAAATATATTGCTAGATCATCCATCACGACTCTTCCAAAGATTATTCCCTTTAACTAATAATTTTGTTTTCGCGAGTTTGAGCCGGGTCCTAGAAACCACCTGATTAAACGGCGGCCGCATGGGAATCGCATTGCGTTATCAGACGGCCGCGTGAAGGCCAACTAAAAATAAAGGAATAAAAAAAGTGTATAGCCCAAAAAAATAATTGTTTATTTATCAACGGTCAAAAAAAGCCCGAAATTCGGCTTTTACACCCAGGGTACCCCTTTAAAGCTCTTTTTTTTTTTTAAAATTTGTTAGAAAGAAAAAATCCAAATTTAGACTGCAATGCAATTTAAAGTGTTCGGAGAGCGTTTGTAGTAACTACAAAAACTAAAATGTTGAAAATTAATAAGTAAAGGAGAAAATTACTGAAAACTTAAAAAACAATCGAAAAAAAAATAGATTATTCGCCCTTGTTATTAACCAAAAAAATACATTGTTTAATTCCTTACCAATCATTGGAACGTCAATGAAATGTAAATATTCATAATCTCATTTTTTTATAATGCTTATCTTGTGCACATTTGATTAAACCAGCACATATTTGTACTAAGATAGCAAAATGTTTTAAATATAATTATTATGTATCAAACAAATCTCAGTTTAAGTAAATGAAACAAAATTTTCTTTGCGGGGAACATATCCGGTGATGAGGTAAGAAGCCCACCAACCAAAACATTTTTGGTTCTGTTCGTAAAGTTGCTTTTATGTTATAGCACATAATATGTTAGACCAACGATAATACTACTACGAATAGATGGTTTATTTAAATGAGGCGTTTTGAATCGTTGGGGATATCAATGCTTCCGTAAATGCGAAAAAAATTAAGGGGAAACCCCCCCCCCGCAAATTTGAGGTAAAAATGTGCGACATTGTAAAAAGTTGTCGTTTTTCCCTTTTTTTAAAAAATTTTTTATCACTTTTTTTTTTTTGGCATTTTTGTTTTTGCCTTTTTTTTGTACTGTTTTTTTAAACAAGCATGTAAAATGGCCTGTAAACCATAATTAAAATTAAAAAAAAACTAAAGAAAGTATAGTTATTGAAAAAAAAGAAATACGAAAAAAAAAAAAAAAAATGTTTTAATTGCAAATGGGTTTTTTTTTAACGATTATTATAATTTTCAGAAAAAAAAGGAAGAAGAAGCGGTGTTGTTATGGAGTATGTAAAGGATACACCCATAAATCATTTAAATACAAAAATTTAATCAATATAAAAAATTTTTATATATGTGGTGGCCTAATTAGTAAAATTATGGGATACTTTTTTATAAAAAAAAAAGTAATGATGCCTAACCTGTCAATTATTTGCTTTTTTTCCTTTTTAAAAACGTCCATGACATTTAAGCTCCCTTTTTTTAATTCGTAAAAATTTTTGGGTTTTAACTGAATTATAAATCAGTGAAGCACCCCGATTTTTTCCGTAAATGTTTTAAATTTGGGGGAGATAATACTGCTTTCCCCAGCCATTGTCGATCAAAACAGAACAAACTTTTGAATTGCCGCTATTTCAACATGGCGCCGCTTGGCTTGTCACATGATAAAAACCTTTTAAAAAAATAGAAAAGCCCCCGGTAAACAATTGTGTATTTTCTAGTCGCGTTTCATCACGCCAATAGTGGCCTGCCCCCTGTTTAACTTTCGTTCAAGGATAGGGAAAATTTCGATGGCTGGCCCGGGTTAAAAGTCCATTGGGGGGATCAAAATAAAACATTGAATGGTTCATCTTATCCGAGTATTTGGGTTAGACGACAGGCAATGCAATTGTAAAATTGTATTTATCAACTAAAATTTTAGGTGGAAAAGGGGAGAAAAGGTAAATACCTTTTTCCCCCTCAGGAATGTTTAAAAAATATTTTGGGTCTGCAAAGGATAAAGGTCGATTAGGGGGGTTTTTGGGTAAAAAAAAGGGAAAAATTTTTTTTAATGTCTAAAAAAAAAACAAGTCGATTTTACCCAAAAGGAACATTCCCAACGCCTCAGACCCTCCTAAATTAAAAAAATGTCATCCGTTGTAACACGATTTTTGCGGCATTAAACCCCTTTTTAATTATATTTTAATACAACACCAATTTTTTGTTGAGTCTTATTTTTTCTCAAAATCATGTCTCTTTTTTTTTGCCCTTTCCCTTAGGGGGGTTGGGTATTTTTTTATTAATATTGCAAAATATGTCTTCTTAAATTAACCAGAGTAACCTAGGGTTTTCAGGGTGCTGATTTGATTTAAAGTTTAAAATTTAATTGGTATTTTATTGTTAAAAAAAAAAATATATAAAAATATGATTTCAGAAAGGGCACTAAAAAAAAATTTCAATATATTTTTTTTTTTTTACATATATTGGTTTTTATGGGTTTTTTAAAATTTTGTTTTAAACCCCGAAGGCTATAAAACAAAAGCTCAGTGGCGCAGCCGGGGGGCGCACAAATTTTATGTCAATAATGCCTTTTAAAACGTTTAATGATTCTATTTTAAGAGGCAAGCTACACCTTGGGGCGGGCAAAGACGCGGAGACGGGGAGGGACTAACAAACTCCCACTACCACAATTTTCGTTTCCCCTTAAAAATATTATATTTTATTTAGGTTCTTCCAAATTGGTGTATGGGGTGGGGATGTTGTTTCCAAATTTCAAGCCTACAGGAAAATAAAAATTTTGTAACTTTTTTTTCATTAAATGGCATAAATTATAAATTTTTTAAAAAAAGAAAAATGGATGCCTCTGGAAATTTTTGAAATATGTGTCGAGTTAAAAAAAATAGTATCTAAACTAACCGTTTTTAGGGTGATTTCACTAAGGAAATATTAAAAACTAAATACAAATTTAAAAAACTAGTACAGCAGAAGCCTTTTTAAATGTTGGTTTCATATAATTTTTGAAAATTATCGATAACTTGTACCGTTTTTAGAAAAACATTTCCCCGAACCCCAAAAAATTGGGTTCCCCAATTTTTTGGGGGAATTGACCCTTAAAAACCCAATTTATTTTTATGAAACCAAAAAATTTTTTGATTTCCAAGACATTAAATGTAATTGACCTTTTTTGTTACCACAAGTACCCCCCCAAAGGGTTTTAAATTTAAAACTTTTAAAAAAAGTACCACCGAAATACGACTGGGCAGGATAGACTCAATGGTTTAGCCAAAAGTTTAAAAGTGGTTTACTCAATTTTATTTAAAAAATGGGGGTTGCGGGAATTTTTAAATGAACGAAAAAGAAGATCAAATTTTTTTTTATTTTTTTTTTTTT
>JAHBCN010008680.1:0-38039 GCA_019359885.1 Listronotus oregonensis | reverse complement strand
GAAATAAATAAATAATAAAAAATGCAACCAAAACGTATTCGGGGTGTTCTAAGATCAGCGCACAAACTCGGTCACAAAAGAGATCCTCTTGCCTTTGTGTCGCACAACTGAACCAAGTCCCTTAAGTTCCTTAGCAAATACTGGATCGTTGCTTTTGACATATCCAAGGCTGTTAAGCAAGTTTCTCTTTAAAAAAGTTTCTTCTTAGGGTGGGCGTCAACTGGCCGGCATCGGAAGGACAGTACGCATCGCACAGATCGGATTTTCGAATTAAAAATTAAGATTTTCAAAATTACAATACTTCTATGGAGCAAAGAAAGTAGAACATTCCAGTCGGTTAGTAAATATTAAACAAAAATAAATGGTAATATTAAGAAAAAGGCTTTGAACCACGAATATGTTTTTTATTATATGTTTGTATTTCACCCTTTTTGGTAATTAAAAAAAAAACACTTACAGGTATAAAGGGTGTTCCTTAAAGACATGCCAATATTTAAGGGGGTGATTCTTGGACTTATTTGAAGAACAAAACATCCTATGAACGTATGTCCCAAAAGTCTTAACTTTTGAGATACAGGGTGATAAAGATTTTTTAAAATAACTAAGATAATATTGTAGACATCTTTATGAAATTTGGTACATGTCACTATGCATCAAGGTGCATTTTCTGATATACAAAATTATTTATTTTCTCTACCAGTGGCGTCCGTACGGGTTTTGTATTAAATATTTGTTGATAAAAAAATAACACGCCACTATTTTCTCTTAAAAGAAAAAATACTTGGTCGTGATCTCCAGGTTTACTTTGACCAACGCTTTGTTTTCGCTTAAAAAAAATAAAAATCGTTTTACTTCACGATCAATTTCTCAATTCAATCACATATTTGTTTATATTTCCTTTATTGTTCATCATGTCAAAAATGTTTATATAACTTTTTATACAAACAATTTAGAAAGCAATATTTTGGTCCCTCTTTTAGTTTTTGAGATATTACCGATTTTCTTTTTAAATTTTTTACGTCATATCTCAAAAACTGTAAGAAATACAAGAAAGAAACATGAATTATGATTTTTTACAAGACCTTTAATTTGGGTTATTTAACCTTTTTGTCTTCATGCAATACTTTTTGAGTTATAATCAAAAAGCTAAATTTTCCAAATTTTTTAAGGTATAGTCCTGGAAAAAGTAGAAAATAAAAAAAAAATGAATTTTTTCTGCAAATTTTAAGTGTCTAAAAGTGATTTTGAGTAGCTAAAAGTGAATGAAAAAAATTATTTATATTAAAAAAAATACCATAAATATATATTTTTTTATTTTAAACTGAAATTTATAGTACAAAACACATTTTTGTTTATATCTCCGTTATTATTTATCCTATTAAAATATTTTTTTTACATTTAAAACGTGAATATCTCAAAAACTATAAGAGATACAAAAAAATTTATGAAACAAGGAATACAGCCTTTTAAATTGTCTATGCAAAAAGTTTTATAAACATATTTAATAGGATAAATAATAAAAGAGATATAAACAAAAATGTGATTGCATTAAGAAATTAATTCCGAAGTGAAACGTTTTTTATTTTTTTAAGCCAAAACCATGCGTCGAACAAAGAAAAACCAAGAGATCAGATTTGCACAAAAATTAATAAGGATTTAAAAAGTAATTTTTATATTAACAGAATGCAGTGGCGTAGTATTGTTTTCTTCAAAAATATTAAATGCAAAACTAGTACGGACGCCACTGGTAGAGAAAATAAAAATTTTTGTAAATTGGAAAATGCACCTTGATGCATAGAGGACAGGTACCAAATTTTATAAAGATGTCTACAATATTGTATCGGTTATTATTAAAAAACTGATCTTTTTTTAAACTTTATCACCCTGTCTCTCAAAAGTTAAGACTTTTAGAACATACGTTCATAAAAAGTTTTTTTCTTAAAATGAGTCCAAGAATCACTTACTTAAATATAAGTATGTCTTTTAGGAATACCCTGTATAACTTTTCTTATTAGTTTTTTTAAATAACCGGATTTATAGATTAATAGAGTTTCAGCGTACCTAAAGCCGACACGTATTTTTTCTGCCATTAAAAAAAGTCAAATATACTTTTTTAATGATCAAATTTCCGTATTCGTAAAATATCCTGTCCCGTTTTATTTTGCCAGGTTTATTTTACATACATTAATATTTCGCAACGTTGCGTAGTGTCTGTCGCATTTGCGGTAATAAAATTGTTATCTTCTTCGTCAGTCACCTCGAAGTGTCATTGATAATCAACTGCGCTTGTTTTAACGGAATTTATCAGTTACATCTCGCAGAAATGCAAATAACAAAACGACGATACTTTGCCCACAACCCAATGATCCAGATGCGCATAACAGGGCAGCTTTACACCTGTTACCTTTCGACCACATCCGCTGCCGTAACGGATACTTACTTAGCAAAAAGTTCCAGTGGCGCCCAACATTTATTCCAAAAGCATAAAAAATATGGTAATTGTTTATTGGCAGTTAAAAGTAGTGATGTCGTTGAGACAAGAGATTTTCGGCCCTCGTCTTGTCTCGTCGCGTTTCGTTTTGTAGGGTCGAGAGGATTATTTTTATCTCATTCAGAAGCTCGAAACGAAACGAGATAACGCACTTTTCTCCCAGAAAATCTCTCGTTTTCCTATCGTCGAGGAATTTTGACACACCATGGCAAAAAATTATGAACTAATAAAAAGTAAGATTTTAAAACATGATTAAGAATTAGATTTAAAAAATCTGGGCCCACGGTGGTGCTCCAGGCCATTTCGACCTGAATCAGCCAGTGTATATATTACACGAAACGATTCAGCGTATTATCATAACTTCGTTATTGTTCCACATGAAAATATGAGATTAGCTAAGTAAGATCATATAAATATTCCTATAACCTGTAAAGAAATTTTAAAAGTTATTTTAAGTGATTTCCGAGATATTCGAATTTATAAATTGCTCATTTTTCTACTGACTGATGGACTCACTTACTGAGTCATTTAAATTAAGGAATACCTGCCCAGGGGGTAGAAACATGAAATTGGGTATGTAAGTAGGTTTTAGGACACAAGTCAGGGAAACATTCTGAAAATGTCAAATTTTTACTTTGAACGCCTTGACACAGGAGCGGTTATAACGTATATTTAGGAAGTATTTTAAAAGTTTGCAATCTGATTGAACCTGAGTTTTTGATATCGTAATTGTCTAAAAATTTTAAATGCAGGCAGAATTTTATTTCATTTATTGAACTTAAAAAAAAAAAAAATTTCACCATAAACACTTATGTAAGATAAGTGTTCCTGTCCAAAAATCTCTGCCTTCTAAAGTACTAAAATTAGACCAAGTTCCGTCCACAATTTATACTTCTTGTATTTAGAAAAATATAGCTTTGTAACCTATTATGTATGTTGAATTAAGTCTTGTAAAAAAAAAATTAGGAATTTAACCATAGTTGTAAAAGAAATAAGCAGTAGAAACATCATTGGTAAAGTTGTGCTTATCCATACGGATTGCAGATAGACACTAGTACGCTACACCTCGGGTCTGGTACTAGAATGTCACCGTGCTCTTGTGGACACTTCTAGCATGAATGTGGTCACTTTTTGCTGGACCAAAGGACACGCGCACTTTAAAGGCAACCGCATCGCTGACTCGTTGCCAGGAAGGCTGCCGGGACAAAACCTTTTGGACCCGAACCTTTCGGAGGTCTGACAGGGTCTACGATGAGGGACCTAATCAAAAAACATTCTCATCAGCAATTTACAACATGATGGGATGAAACAGTAAACTTTTCCAGTGAGTTACTGAACTATCCTGACAAAGATACAGCTAAACACTACTTGGTAATGCCTAGGGCGAGCCTTCGTTTAATCACCGGCGTTCTTCCTGGACATTGTCAACAGCAAAAACACCTCTTTAGAAGGGGTATAAATGACACACCTCAGTGTAGAGGTTGTGAACAGGAAGACGAGACGGTGGAGCACATCCTTTGGATTCCCCGCACTCGCATTAAGGAGATTCCTGGGATTTTCTCACCTACTTTAACCCTTTCAGTACGGTTGACCGATATATATGACATAGTGAAATTTGGGCACAGACGGATGACCGATATATATGACAATATAATAAACATGTTGGGGAAACTACTGCGGATATATCAGCGTGAAATTATTTTATTAATTTGCCACTTACGGGGAATTTCCCCTAATTAAGGGACACGAGCGTACTATATATCGGACAGTGGGGATAATACGACACTGGAAGTGTCCGATATCGAAATTGTAAAATACCCTAAATTTTTTAGTCTTAACGTGTTTTAGTAGCGTTTATGATGTCTCCGATTATCAAGGGGTCCGTCGCGGAAAAGAGCAAAAAGTATGGATGAAAATAATGTTGTGGCTTGAGTCCAGAGGAAGTACGTAATATTAAAAAAATAAGGACAATATTTCGTTGTCTGAGAGCGAGGAGGAGCCATTTTCAGATAGTGGTAGGAATATATACCAAGTGACGATGGAGTGACGGGATGGGTGGAAAACTTTGAATAGGACTTAGGGAAGATTCTGAAGAGGAAGAGCAAGAAACCACAGAGAATGACGAAAACGATCTCGATGTCAGAAGAAAAGATTATACGATTACGTTTCCTGGACAAAAATGAGTTTGTAAAGTTACATGAATTTGATAATAAAGGAAGTGGGGTAACGAATGATTATCTGTGAACCTCACAAAAATAGTTTTTTTTAAGTCTTTTTTCTGAAGAAATTGCTCATTAAAATTTTAGAGACCAACCGCTACGCTGAAAAACAAGATAAATAATTGGAAAAAACTTGAAATAAATGAGTTTTTTACTTTCCTTGATCTAACCATGCTGATGTCTAGAAACAAAAAACTTGAAATAAAGGAACACTGGTCAAAAATCCTTTGTTATATAGTCCTATTTTTAGTAGAAAAATGTCAAGAGATAATACTTAAATTCTTAAAATTTCATTTTGCCGACAATGAAAAAGCCGTAACTGGTAATCTTTTTGTTTAAGGTTCAACATGTTTTAGAACAAATAAGTCAAAAATTTAAATCACAATTTTATCCTTTTCAAAACCTTGTGATTGATGAGTATGATATTATTTAAAGGAAGGCTTATTTTCAAGCAATACATAAGAACCAAGCGTCACCGTTTTGGCATAAAACTTTATGCCCTTTGACTGTAGACCGGTTTTGTACTGGATTTTATTGTTTATATCGGTAAAGATACATACTTTGCAGCTGAAAACATTCTGGTTTGGGCCTTGAAATTTGTTGCCCATTTGAAACCATCTAGGAAAAGGGCATTCGTTATTTACCATAACTTTTATAGTAGTCCAATATTATCTAATTTTCTGTATGAACACAAAAAACTTTGTGGTACAGTTAGATCAACAAGGCTTTACATGCCTCAATTGGAAGAAAAGCTCAAAAGGGGGAAATGGACTGGAGAACTTGATACTTGTTTGGTTGTAAAATGGAAAGATCGAAGAGTTGTAATGATGATTCCACAATGCGAAAACCAATTTGTTACATTGAAAAATTGAATGTACTATGGAACGTAAAAAAAAACAAAATGCGTTGTCGAGTACAATAAACATATGGGATCTGTAGATCGATGTGATATGTTAATAAGTAGATTGATTGTATGCGAAAAACAATCAAATGGTAAAAAGTTATTTTTTCATACAGTCGATATCTGTGTACTAAATTCTCATGCTATGTACTCCACGAAACAAACTACAAAAATCCCGCTTGCCAAATATCAACTAAATCTTATACATCAAATTTTTAAAGGTAAGTTTTTTTGTAAATTATTTCTTTGTTTTCTAAAATTGTTGCAGATATCAGCAAACAGTAAGAAAACCACCTTTCTGCTGAAATCCTGCGAGATTGGTGAACGCCATTTTCCTGTGTTAGTTCCAGCCACTGAAAAGTCAAAGTTAGCATCCAAAATGTACTGTATGTTCGCACACAAAAGAAGGTGAAAAAAAGAGAAAGGTTTCCCCATATATGTGCGGGGACTGTGACGTAGGTCTTTTGAGTGCCATGTTTCCAAATTTTTCATACGAAGAATTTTTAAAAACTAAACTAATCTGCTTATATTTTTATGTTATTTACATTATTTTTTCTTTAAATGTATTTAGAATGTAACTTTAATTTTGAGTTAAAATACATAAAAAAAAGAACTGTTGTCAATTATTATGTGACCGATATATATGCCACAGTCCATATGACTTGTCAAAAACTCCCGTCCCACGGCACTGCAAGCATTAAATGGTGCCGTCCTGAAAGGGTTAAATCAGTAGAATGGGCGGTGTACTGAGGAGAAATCCCCTTTTGGAGGTAACAAGGGCCACTAGGCCTAGGTGCAGTGATGTTTATCACCCTCCTCACTTTCAGATTCAGATTCAGATTCAGGAATTTAATTATAATCATTTATTAGCATTAGAAAAAAAAATTGAAAAAAAAGTTTTATTTTTTGATTATATACATAATATTTTATTAAAAACTAATAGTCCGAGTACCTAATTTGAATGTATTAAACTTGCCTCTGACATATTGTTTCAGTATATTTCATAGAATTGTGCAATTCTATTTATCGCTTTTTGATCGCAGTATACTTTGAACCTATGAACTAGGCGTAGTTTCGATTTATAAAACTTTACTAAGTTGGCAACAATGTCAATAAAATTAAATACAAATATCTGCATTTTACAAGAAACAAAAACAATTAAAGTTAATATTAGACCGTCAGATGGCATAAAAGAAAACAGGTTCCAATCGTATCCAATATACCCCTTTAAAAAGTTAATTTAAAATATTGCGATCTTTATTAATTGTTTTTTAGGCTGACGGTTTTTTTGACAAAAAAGAGACCAGAAAGTGTAAAAAATAGCCATCTTGGAACAATAATACTCAGAATGTCATCTAATCGATATATTCCCGATAAATAAACTTTTGAAAACTCTAATTTAACATATTATACTAAGTGCGATGGTTTCAAAACTCTCACTTTCTGAACAAAGGTCAAGCTTGGCCCTTTATAGACAGACACGTATGCCGATCATTTTCTGTAATATTTGAAAGAGATCTTGTTCGATCGTGGTTTAAAATGTGCTGACTAAAATATTTTATTTGTTTGCCTATAAAAAAATGGGTACATTTATTTGCCACGTAAAGTTATTGTTTTATATTATCTGATAACATATATTTAATCTTATATACTCAAATTATTGTCAATCGTTCGAAGAATCGGCATGTGATCCCCAAAAACGTTAATCATCGCAAAGCTACGTGGAAATTTATTTTTGAGTACAAAGTTAATTAAATAAATTTGACTAATATCTACAGGGTTATCCAGCAAGAACTAAACAGGACCATATTAGTGGCTTTTCGTATATTAAGAAAAGAGAGTGAATATTCGCCCTCACAGTGGACGAATATTATTTTTTTCTATTTGTCTGCACATATCAGGTAATCAAATAAGTTCGTGCAATTGCTGTATATCGCACATTGCCATGGATATTGTTTATGTTGTTGATCGACAGCGATTGTTTCTTACCTGCTGTTACTTTAGTATGAATCGTTCTTTTCTCACACCCATAAAAAGTTGCTGAAAATTGTTACATTCCTAGTTTTAATAATTGAAAATGGCGATGAATAAAAGAGTAATTCGAAGTTGTTTACCGTATGAGAAAAAAAAACCTGGGTAAAAAGTTTCGGGGGGGAAAAAATATGTACCGCATTCGGAGATGATGCCCTTAGTGATCGAACAGCATAGAAGTGGTTCAATTTTTTTTTGGGAGATCTCAGTTTGAGCGATGAACCGCGCTCAGGGAGATCAAAAATCATGAACAACGAGGATCTTCGACAGATTGTAGACACAAATTCCAGGACAACGTGCCAAGACTTGCAGAAATGTTCAATGTGAGTCCTGAAACTATTCGGTTGCGTCTTCATCAGCTAGGAAAAATGTGGAAGTTAAGCAAATGGGTCCCACATGAATTGACAAATGATAACAAATTAAGTCATCTTACCATTTGTTCAGCAAACATTTCACGCAACGCTAATGAACCATTTCTTAATCGGTTATTAACCTGCGACGAAAATGGTATTGGAATTCTAAGCGTTCGTACCATTGGTTTTCGCCTACTTATTCGGTACCACACACGCCCAAGGCTTCCTTGCACCCAAATAAGGTTTTATTGTGTGTTGTATTGTTAGCAGCTTCAACGAGTACAAGCAGCACTCATCCAGAAACCCCCGTCTTTGATCAATCGAAAGAAAGTGATATTCTTGGGGGATAACGCCAAGCCTCATACCGCAAGAGTGACCCGAGAAAAATTTCTGAACTCGGCGGGGGAACTTTACCGCACTCCCCTATTCTATCAACATTTCGCCAAGTGATTTACCTTTTTTGGCTTTTATTGTATATAAAATTTACAACTTGAGACGGTGTTTTGCAGTCCGCCAATTTTTTACTCCAAATCCGGGGAGTTCTAAAAATACCGGCATACAAAAATTGGTTCCACGTTCACGGAAAAAAGAATATACTAAATTTAAGCATAATAATATTAGTTTAAGGTTATCTTAGCTTTGTATATCCCCAAGACTATATCTTTTAATTTGAGAATTTAAAATCTTCATTTTAATTTATTTAAATTAAATATACACATCGTTATTTGTAACATATGAAAAAAATTTATTTTTATGCATGCAATTAATCAAATTGTTACTATAAAGATTTAGAATGAAGATACCAGTAGCTCAGCATAAGTCGGAAAGTTTTTTAGAAATAAATATATGATTTTGTTAAAGAAGATTCCTAAAGAATCTGAAAAAATTAATTCGGAAATGTTAGTATTTTAAAATAAAAATCGTACTTTAAATCTGAGCCTACAATTTATTTTAAGAATATGATATACTCAAATTAAATATTTAAATTTTGGTTTTATTATAGCAAATCTTTGGTATAAGTAGTTTTATTTAGTGATATTGTAATATTAAATGAAAATATTAACTATTTAATTTAATAATTTAACATTGGTTTAATATGCTGACATTTTTAGAACTAGTAAAAAAAGGTGGTAGTTGATGTATCCATGGGGGGTTTGGAAACCATGGGAAAAAGGAAAAAAGGCTAATTACAAGTTGCGCATCAAATGTTATGATATAAAATTTTGAAAAAATATTTTCTAACGATATTCCCAAAAGCCACCTATGGGAGATTTCCATTAACGTGTTTTCGACACATCATCAACTTCATTTTTTCTTGTGGGGGGGGCCCTATAGGATCTCTTTCACTCATTACTTTTTAGCTAAGTACCGAACCAAATCTGAAAAATGTGATACATCGTTGAATAGGTCATTCAATAAGAAACTCAAAACTAAATATGTCCACAAAAATAGTTAATGATGGTCGTCATAAAATTAAACGTTGAATGGCAAATCCAAAACACTAATATTTAGCGGAAATAAAGTGGCTATGTAAATGTGTTAATAATTTTTAAAATCGGTTAATAAATAAGGTTAGAAAAAAGATCAATTTTTGAAAATTTTATTTTTTTGTATATCTCTGGAACTATTTGGAAAAAATTTCACATTTTAAAGGGCATTTTGTAGGGGTAAATGCGCAACTTTACCTTAATTTAACCAACCTCTTTTTCTCTTACGGTTTTTAAGATCCCCACATACACTCGAATTTGTTACACCCTGTATAATACATTTAAAGAGAAGCTGCACCAATAACTGAACAGATTCTTTTTTAACGTATCGATTTATTCAGTCAATTTTAGTAAAAAATGTTGTATATGACCTCAACATGTGACCTAAACAACGTTACTTTCATTAAAATTGGAAAAAACGAAAAAAATACGGTTACTTTTTTAAAATGGTAAAAAAACCATTATTACGTTTAGCTAACATTAATATAGGTATACAATTTTTTTAAAAATTTTTTCGCTGTGTTAAAAAAAATCTATTATAATTATAAAAGGTTTAGCTGACAACTACAAAAAAAAACAGGTAAAAAATATTAACGTTTATTAAAAAATATCTTGCTGAAGCTTTTTAAAATCTGTTAAATAACAAAATATAATTTCATTATAGAAGAATTAACTTTAAGTTCTACTTTCTGGAAAAGAAAAGTCTTAACTTCGTTACGAAATAAAAATCAGTTCAGCTATTTTTTTTTGAACAGTCATTCGGGGCCCCAAACCCAACGGGATTATTTTTTAAGAAGGCCTCGGACAACTCTGGCAACTGGTTTTTACCTCTGACATTTTCAAAAAAATAAAATAAACATTCGAAATGCTAAAATTAAAATATTAAAGCACACATTTTTCGTAATAAGTAAATAGGTGGGTACATCAGATTTCTACCAACATACAGAAAAAATAAAAATAAAATATAAATAAAATGCATTTTAAAAATTTTAAATTTTTGGTAAATAACTCCTATACATACGTACAGGGGCGACAAATACAGAAAAGTGTTTTAAATATAATTAATTCAAAACTGTTCTCAAATCGTATACTACGTTTTTCCTAGGTACTCCTAAACATTTAACTAAAAGGTAAAGATACTCGGGCAAAATATATAGAGCAAGATAAAATATAGTATTATTATACATTTTATTTGTAAAAATTTTTTTTTCCAGGCAGTTTGGGGTACCTATAGGTTACAGGACAGTTTTAAAATATATACTTAACTAAAAGCAGTTTTCTTAGAATAGCTTTAGTCAATTTCATTTACCCATATTCCTAGTTGGCAAGTTTTAAAATGTAACGCAATGCCTTTCAATTTATTTAAGTTTTTTTGAATAGTTAAATAAAAAAATTATTTTAAAAATAATGCTTAAAATATACAATTTATTAGACATGTAGGTAGGTATGTATATATTTTTGTTAGTCTGAATTTTATCACACTCTGTCCCTTTTCTCTGAAATGTAACAATATTAATGGTTTATTTGTACTTAGTTTTTTTAGTCAGTTAATATCTAACATTTTATATAAACATGTTTAGTTATGAAACAAAAGCGTATGCTCCATAGGTAAGTTTATTTAAAAAAAAATGCCGGGGTTTTGGGTGACAATTGAGATCTATCGCCCCTTTTGGTTTTTTGACAACAGTTTTATAAAACAATGGTGCTTACCTAGGCTTGAAAAAATTATCACATCCCCACTGTTTGTAAAATGTTCAACTCCCATTATTTAATCGTACAAACACCCAAAACAAAACACGCAAAGGACAAAGGAACAGTCCGATTAAATTCGCTATACCCTTCACCTTGATCAAATCACAAGAATGACCCGGCACCAAGCACCGCCAATTTTCCGGGCCAATCGGGGTACATCGTAGGTGGGGTTTCTAGAAATGAAAATTTCCGAATTTCAAAAAATTTTATATTTAGATTATATTGAAATATATTCTCAAATTGAGCAATCCAAATGTTTTTCAAATTGAACATACAGGACGCTTTTAAATGATATGTCATTTTTAATTCTAAATGACCAGTTTTTATTTTAAAAGTAACTGAAATTCAAAGTAAAATTGTATTTAAACTGAAGAACAAAGAAGTTCAAACCAAAATCATGAAAGTCTTAGCTTTAGACTGTATTTTTTAAAAATGAAAATATATTCTGAGGATATGAAATAATTTTATTAATCATTTTGAAATACTTCTTTTAAGGTGGCTTTCTTTTAAATAAGAATCGGTAATTCAATTTAAATAAATATAAACAAAAATATCTAAATACTCTATTTGATAATATGTTTTTTTCTGTGTTGGCAAAAGGTCATTGAGGGTGATGGTAATTACTGCGACTAATAAATATTGTCTTATTTTTTTTAATAAAAATTTATATTTTTCTACCAAAAAAAAAAGGGGACTAATTTATTTGGTTACCTGATGTCCATCCAGCTGTAATGAATTTTTTATGTATAAGTATTATTGAACATTGTTGACAATTCAACACCTATAACTTCTTCATATTTTATATTCGGCTTTATTTTCTAACACTTAAACTTTTTTATTTCGGAAGTAAACTGGTTAAATTTGGACGGATTCGAAGTAAAGCTCTTTCATCAGAATTAAAAATTTCCAAATTTAACCAGTTTAATTCCATTTGATTGTTAATTGGAAATGTAAGTTAAATATAAAAACGATAAACATAACTTGTTTAATTTATTAGCAATGTTCAATAATAAACATATACAAGTTTATTATGTGTGTGTGAATAAATAATATTTTTAACTACGAATACTATAGTAAATACTCACTACAAAAAAAAGTGAAATATCTATCTTACTCTTTTTTTCGTAGAATCCTAAGAAACATCTAAAAAATAATTTGATTTAAAGCAAAAAAAATACGACATAAAACTGTCATTTTTTAGTTTTTAAAAGCGTCAAGGATTCGCAACGGAATTATTTTATACTGTTTCAAAGTTCTTTTGATGCTACCGTAACTAGTTGTTTGCCTTCTTGAGACCACAGCGCAATGCATCTGGTGGGACTCTTGATGCCGGCATTATTAACATCAAGAGAGGAATATTCAAGGGGGATGCACCAAGTCCGTTATGGTTTTACTTAGCGTTGAAGCCACTTACGACGATGCTAAATAAGAAAAACAAAGGCTACAACCTCCCCATTTCAAGGGGCTTTTAAGTCACCTTGGTATATGGACGACCTAAAACTATACGAAAGCGTCAAACACATGTAGTGATAAATGGTTCTGGTCTTGGTCTTGCCAAGACCAAGACCAAGACCAAGACCGCCTTTCGCTGCAAGACCAAGACCAAGACCGGGGATGCAAGACCAAGACCAAGACCAAGACCGAGGGGCAAGACTACGAAAAGACCAACCAAGACCGAGGGGTGCAAGACTACAAGACAAGACCGACCTCCCTTTTGCATTTTTGTCACTTTTTTTTTAAATTATAATATTCAATTTTTATATTCAATATGAGGTATTTACAGACAAATGTGTCAAGAAGTGCCTAAAGAGGCGATTATGGGAGTAACAGGTTTTTTTTTTAAAAAATAATTAAATCGATCACTTCGTTTTTTAATAAAATTATCTAAAAACGATAACTAGTAGATTCAGTAAATGTTTAAAAAAAATAATAAGATTGTGACTGAATGGTCCGAAAAAACTCGATATCTCCAAAACCGTTTACGACAGAAAAAAACTAAGAGTAAAAAAAAAGTTATGGGTGAAAATTCTACCTATACCTAATGTTCTTTAGGTATCTGGGGATGCCATTTACTGATGAAAATTTCCAAAATCCGGGGAAAAACATTATTTTTGTGCTACACTGTAAGAAGTGGCATCATTAGATGCTCCTTTAAACTAAGATATAAATGTTAAAGTGATGGTTTAATAAAAATATTTGTCATTTTACCTAGGAATACTTTTTAATTTTTTACAATTTTAAACCCCCCACTTCCGGGACGGAAAAGCCAAAAGCATAATGATGACGTCATTTTTGTCAAAACCGAAAAATATATAAAACCATCTACGTCGAATTGTACCTATATGACAGTTCAAGATAGCATAATATACAGGGTAGGATTTTAATAAATTTTTTTTGCTATAATTTTTCATTTTGGTTGAGCTAAAATAAGGAAGTTTTCTTGAGTGGTAGTGGTTTTTTTGGAAAAAATTTCGAAATAGAAAATAATTTTACATTTTACACCCTTTTTCTATAATTTATGTATATTCAGTTACCATTATGAACGGTTTTGATATATCGATCTTTGTCGCACTATCGAGCCACTTTTTATATGCAGAATGTTTATAAAGTATTTGTACAAACTGTACGGCAAATATTTGACTAATTTGAACATAGAAAGTTTATTTGAACTGAAAGTTTCCCAAATTTTTTTTTTAATTAGAAACCAATGTTTCATATCAAATCATTTTCAGGGAAATTACATCTGGTTAAAATAAAAAAAATTCTGCCCTCAGAGTACTCAGTATTGTAATTTTATATGCTTCTTCAAAGAAAATTTTATCACTAAATAGCGCTATAAATAAATAACACTACATTTAAAAAAATCCTTTTTAATCAAATAATTTAAATATGCATGTATGGTTAAAAAGGTATATTTTAAAATTTCAAAACAAAATATAGTCTCCATCTTTATTTATTTGTAAATATTAAAAAATATATTAAAAATTGCTTAGTTTAAACTATTACTACCCAAAAAAGCACCAGCAAGACTCTGCAGCAAGACCAAGACCAAGACCAAGACCGGGTGGCAAGACCAAGACCAAGACCCAAAACCCCTTTTTTGGGCTTGCAACAAGACCACAAGACCAAGACCAAGACTAGCCCGGTCTGGTCTTGCTTTGCTCATCACTAAACACATGGAGGACTTGTTGGCATGTGTTGAGCGCTTTAGCACCGATATTCGGATGAAGTTTGGCTTGGACAAGTGCAGAGTTAATGGGATAGAGAAGGGCGCATGGTGCAACACAGGGGCTGCCAGGTCGCTGGGGACCAAGGCTATGTGGAGGGTATGGAGAAGGAGGAGCAGTACAAATACTTAGGATACCTACAAGACCGGGGTATAGACCATAAGGCCGCGAAAGAAAAGATGACTAATAGTTCCGAAAACACAGAGCCCATAAACCGAACTCAGGCATAGAAAGGTTCTATCTTCCTCGAAAAATGGGTGGGCGTGGAATTGAAATTCTTGAATTGTTTCTAAAGTAATTTTCCGATTTCGCTTAAAAATATGGATATTTTGGCAAATGAGTTTTTCAAAATATTAAACGTAGACATTCGAATTTCTTTTTACAAATACACTAGAGATCTGTTTTTTTTTTTTTTTTTATGAAAATCGGATCATCTGGCACCTTCGGCAGTTGTTTAAACAATGTTATGAACAATTGCTGGGGGCAATAATTGTTCATAACATTTGTTAAACAATTATTGTTTAAACAAACAACAAGTACTTTTAAAACAAATTTTTAGCAAAATTTTTCATACAAAATTCGCACAACTTTCCAAATTGTTTATATTATACGCAAAAAAAAATAATAACTTTTTTTCATGACGTATTTAAGACGTTATTTTAGCAACTAGTTAAAGATGTTTTATTTCACGTCTTTTTAGCAAAGATATAATAAAGCTAAATGAAGTTTATCTATGACAGTCAACAAAGTATTTTTTAATACTAGCCATTAAACAATTAAAAACTTTTTTTGTTTTTTATATCTTTTTTTAATGTCACCTACAACTTCAAAATATTATTTAATACTGCAGGTACTTATTTTAATTTAAAAATCAAAATTTAGCCGTATCTTGAGCTCTATTCAACATCACTGAAATTATATTTATTGCAGAAATTTAAAATGTTTTCAAACTACAAATTGGCAAAGAGAACAAAGTAAATTAAAATATTTATTATGGATTTGTCGCTTTTGAAAACATAATAATGACTGAAAAATATTAACTGTATTATATAAACTAGATCATTAACTTTGGTTGTTAAAAACATCCTTCGTATTTTTCTTTTAAATAATGTTTTCCGTTTTTTTGTTTTGTTTTTTTGTAAAGTGGTTTTACTTTTATTTTAATTTGACTTGCTTAATACAAAACTAAGTCTTTGTTGCATATGGTCATTAAAACATCTACATTCAATGGCCATTTCTTTGGTCATTTGGTCTATGAGAGTAAAGACATAATTAAACATATTTTTACAGTTTTTTCTGTTTGCAATTTTATTCGAAATTTTTTACTTATTTGAAATTTATTGTTGCCATTTGTTTGAAAAATGGAGTTTACTTAATTTAAAACAATTTTCTTTAATTATCTTTAAAATTCTTAATTATAAGATTAATACACAAAATAATTGTTCAGTTATTGTCCATAAATATTTGTATATTTACCACAACTAACCAACCACCGCTTGACAAGTAAATTATAGATTGTCAAAATATTTAAGTTTTGATACCTTAAATGTCACTAAAATATTTATTCAAATAGCCAGGCAGCTGCAAGTAAAATAGCACCTGCCGTAATCCTTTTGCATAAAAATTGCAGCAAATTTTTAAAACCAAAAAGTACGCATGCGCAGATAGAAATATTACAGCAAAAAAATGTAATTCAAAATACAGTATAATGTTTAACAGTCTGAAATATTTCTTGCGTGAATTTTTTTTTGCTTGCGTTTTTTTGTGTGCAATTTGATTTATAATTTTTTCAGTTTGCAATTTATTACTGCAATTTGTTTTGACCATTAGGTTTAGCAAATTTTTAAAGAACTTTATTAATTTTATAAAATTCTTGATTTTAAAATGAATGCTAAATAAATTTATTTCTGGAAATGCTGTTAATTAAAGTTAAGTCCATCACCATAGGCAAAAATTATACAAGGTTTGCTGCGGGAAAACTCTCTATTATCTATTTACATAAACAATAATTATCTTTTATTTTCCTAATGTTAATTTCAATTATTCTGGGAATCGGCTTATGATCTCCAAACCTTTAATTACAGCAGGTCTACGTGCCTTAACGCATATTAACATTTAATGTAAAATGAGTTTATTAACATAAAAAAAACAAATAAAACAAACTAAACGACAGCTGATGTAAAACAAATTTATTAGATATAAAAAGTAAATATATAATCTTGGTGTAGATTTTTAAATTTCCCAAACTTGTAAGGTTGCTTAAAATTTAATCTGTCCCTAATTTTTCTTTACCTAATGGCTAATGGCTATGTTAAAAAGAATATTAGAAAGGTAGTGATCTCGCCGAGACAAAATACTCTCATTTTTATCTCTTCTTGCCTCATCAAAACATGAGGCTCCTTTTTTAAAGGTTTAAAATGAGGCGGAGGAGCCTTTCTCTCACCGAGAATCTTTCGTTTTGGTCGAGGTCTTACGTTATCGTATAAAAGTAATATTTTAAATAAAATAAAAAATGGTATTAAGGATTAAATTAAAAATTTATGGTAATTATTTGGATATGTGGTTCCACTTTTTTGGGATGTAAAATCAACATGATTAAAATTTTCCGAGTTGTCAAATATTTTTATTTTAAAAGTTTATTAAAAATAAAATATTTAAAAACAAAATCAAAAATGGCAATTTTTGATCCAATTTTTTTATTTAAAATTTAAAAAAAATCCAAAAAATTAATATTTTTGAAAAAAAAAATTTTTTTTCACGAGAATATGAAACAAATTAAAAATTTAAAAAAAAAAGGATCATCAAAAAAAAACCATTTATTATTTTAAAAAAAAATTAACACCATTTTTTTTTTTTCCCAAAAAAATTTTAAAAACCCCAAAAAAAAACAAAAAAAGAAAAAAATTAAATTTTTCGATTTTTTTTAATAAAAATTTGGACCCACATCCCAAAAATTACCAAAAAATTTATCAAAAAAAAACAAAAACTGAAAAATTAGATTCTAAACAAAAATTGTTAAGCGCTTAGGTTTCTTCTTGTTTTATAAATATATCACCGCTTTTCATCAGATAAGCGAAGTTAAGGAACGCCGGGCACGGTCAGTGTCCTTGGGTTTGGTCCCGAATCCACGTCAAACCACGTATTTTTTGGATGAAAGGAATTAACCAAACGTTAATGGAGAGTAGCCCCGATTTAGCAGTTATTTGTATAAGGTCCATGGTAACATTATCGCTTTGTCTAAAAGTGCTGTAAAAATGCAATGATCTGCATGATTCGGTCATTGAGTAATGTTGATGAAATTGGGGAAAAATGAGTTAAACATCTAAACGCCCGGCATCCACGGTATTTAGTGCTTAGGCTTCATACAAGTCTTTATGGGCTGTCATAAGATAAAAAAAAATTTTTTTTAAAAAATTAGTCAAGCAAAAGAATAAGAAACCTATACATTTGCGACTATAAACTTTTATTAGAAAAAGTAGGTAAATGACAATCACGAAGTCTTCTTTTAATAAAACCTTAAAAATAATATGTGTTTTGTTAAAAACTGTAAGGTTTTTACAATTTAAGTTCCTTTGGATGCAGTAACCAAGCATTGTATTTTTTTTTGTTTGTTAATTTATAAACCGTTGGTAGCAAGGAAACACTTCTTCCAAAGTTCCAAATAAAAAAAGTCGCTGATGACTATTGCAAATTTTATAGTCTATGCTATATATTTTGTAAATTGTTTTTGTTATTTTTTTTTATGCTTGGTTTGGGGGTTGTTTTTTTTTTTTTTTGTTAAATTTAATTTTTTAATTTTTTAAAGTTTTTTTATTGTTTAATTAAAAATTGTGTTCCCGGGTAAAATAAACCTTTTTTTTTATTGTATTTTTATCTTTTTCTTTGTATTTTGTATCTTTGATCTTTGTATTTTGTATCCCTTTTTTTTTATCTTTTATCTTTTTTTTTATTTTTCTATCTTTTTATTTTGTATCTTTGTATCTTTGTATATTTGTATCTTTGTGTCTTAGTATCATTGTATCTTTGTATATTTGTCCACACATTTTTTCGCAATTAATAATCAGATTGTGACCATTTATTTTTTTATTAGGTTATATTTACATTAACCAAGGAACAGTAAAGACATCAAAATCGGTTCAGTAGCCTGGCCTATTGATATGAGCTACAGGTGTGGTGCTAAAGAAAAAACATTTCAACACCTTGGTCAAATTTAACAAAATCTTTAAATATCTAGAACAAACCTGGTAGAGATCGAACGCTGTAAGAACAACACAGATACGTCACGGTCTCATATGGCAAACCCGTATAAAACCGTGGCGTATCGGTGTTATTCTAACAGCGTTCGATCTTTTTTTCTACTACCTATTTGAAAAAATATTCTAGTTTTTAGTTTAAACTGAAAATAATAAAATATAAATGTTAAACAAATAACCGACTTCAAAAAGAAATACACTTAAAGTAATAAAATAACATCTTTATATATACCCTAAGTTAACCAACAAAAACGAATTCAAAAATAGGTACGAAACAAATAAGGGGCCTACAATTTTTTTTGAAGTTGGTGCCAGCAAATTTATCAAATATAAGACTTAATTAAAATAAAAACCGATTGTTTTGCTGGCACCAACCTCAAAAAAAATGTAGGTCCCTATTTTTTTTGTACCTACTGTTGATTTCGTTTTTGTTGGTTAATTTAGGGTATATATAATTTTTAGGTTAATTTTTTTTCGAGTCGGTTAAAAGGAATTTAATATAAATCATTAAATAAAACGATGGCAGAACATTAAAAGTAACCACAAATACAAATCAGTTAAGATGTTTACGAAATGACCAATAAGTAAACCTTAATAGCCTCTCGATTATGGTGTTTTAAATCAAATTTTTAATTGTAAAAGTTAATCAAAAAGAGTGAAATATCTATTTATATGTTTATTTTGATCACGTAATATACCGGGACACTTCTAGTATTTTAGCAAAGAAAACTTTTTAAACAGATTTATAAAATAAAAACAATATCTTAACATTATAAAATAAAGGATGGGCACATTTTCTTGATCTTGGAGTAATTAAGAGTAACCCTAAAATTAATTAGGTTACCACTTTTTCAATTTTTGAAAATAATAAACCTACCTGTCTCAACAAATAAATCATATATTTTAAAATACCATTTTAATTTACTTTAAGTATAAAAGGATAATATATAAAATATAAATTTTTACTATTGTTTAATTTTTTTAAACATTTTTAAAATTGATTTATATCTTTAACATTGACAAGTTTATTATTGAAAACTTTTTTTGTTTAGTAAGATTTTAAAACTACATATTTCCTGGGTAGATCTTTAAGTTTATAAGAGAGTGTAGAGAGAGTGGCTATTAAAGAGGACCAAAGAAAATCGGTTTCATTTAATACTTTTTTTAAACACCCAATTAATGTCAGTAGTTCTTTTATGTATATAATAAAGGTAGCAAAAGCCCTTTAATCGGTAATCCTAAACCTTTAACTAATTGTGCATTAAATATTTTTAATGTGCTTCCAAAAAAGAGGCCGTGGGAAAACAATTTCAAGGGCATTTGTACTAATGGAAGTTTTGCTACTTTAGAAAATTTAAATTATCAATAAAATTAACAGGCAATTAGATTAGAATAAACCAATTAACTATTCTCAATAATAAAATGTTCTTAAAAATGTCCCAAAAGGCAATTGTTTGTAAATTATTCATAAAATGTGTTCTTCAAATTATTATAAGGTTTGTTCAAACCCTCCAAAAAATAGGTGATTGTACGACCACGCGCAGGCCTAGTAAAAAAACGACCTTGGTTTATTTGACCGTACAGTAAACGGTTTTTTGCGAGGTTGGCACAAAACCATTATTTTCGCCACTGAAAAAAAGCAGGTTTCCCTTTTAATAGTTTTACTAAGTTTAACTGTAAAAATAAATTCAAAAATATTTTTTCTCGTTGAATTGGCAACGGCATTCAAGCAGAATCCGCACAATCATCCACGCAAACAGTTCAAATAGTTATACCTTTACGGTATTTTTTGTAAAAGCTGCATCTATTCAATTGAGCAAATCAATGAAGTAACCCACTAAAATAAAATATTTTCTTTATCAGTAAAATCCTTTACAAAACACAGCTGTTAACTTTACAATCGAGGGATAGGGCCAGGGCTGTAATCAGAATATTAAATATAAAAAGATAATTTTTAGGTAATACGTTATTAAATAGATTTAAATTATTTAAAATTGAATTTTGTTTTTACTTGATGACATTAGATATAATAAAAATGACCATGGAGTCCGTTAAGTTGCCCCGCCCAATACTTAACAATTTTTTGCACCGTATATTTGGGTGCTTTTTTGTTTCGTACAATTCAGAAATTTACCTGAAATATTCCCGTTTCATACACTGAATGATTTAATCAATTTAATGCTTCTCGTTTCGTACAACGACCATTGTAACGACCAAAATAACCAACCAAATTAATACCATATTGAAAATTATTAAAATTTTGTTAATAACTTCTACACAGGGATAATTTGGACAAATTCAATTATTTTTCAGACGTGATAAGTCACTAAAAGGAGAAACAGTAAACTTTCCCTTTTAGGCCGCAATTCTGCCATTACTTAATCAAAGGTAGAGATAATTTAGAAAAATTTAAAAGCCCTTAGTTCTGGTCGGTCATGGTTAGTCCTGGTTAGTTAAAGCGGCTTTTTATTGTTCCCCCAATTATATTTCAGGCGTGATAAATCAGTACTAGTAGGAACGGTAAACTTTTCTGTTTAGGTAGATAGTTTAAACATATATTTTTACTAGATTATTTTAATATCACTACTATCCAAATAAATATTTTATATGTGAGCAATAAATATTTTGATATTTATAAAATTAGTTTTATTCATTTTGTCATATTTTATGAACCATTAGAGACAGGAACCTAACTCAGTTTTTGGTCGAAAACTAAATAATTAATTTTGTGTATAAAATTGGGAGAATTTTTTGAGGTGTACAAAACGCGTGTGTACAAAACAAGAATAAATCAAATATTGAATTGAGGTGTCCGTTACTTTGTGATAGTTCATTTTTAACTAGTAAATGAGAACACAGTTTTTACTTTGTTTACTATCACTATATTAATTAATTTATAAAACAGTGACTGCAGTTTCGTAGTACTACTACATTATCAAACTGAAAGCTTTAAACTACAATCTAAACAAACCCAACTCATATATCTTAAATTACTATAATAAAGCGGCATAGAGTGGGGAATTCCGAAGATCGGTATGGTCATTTAATAAGTTTATTGAAGGGTTTTTATGGTACTTAAATATTTCAATCGATTCTAAAATATTGAGTTTTTGCTTTTTGGCGCGTAATGTAATATTTTTAATTTACTTTCATCTGGAAAAGAGTGTCCTGATTCTATAAAATGGTTTGCAAAATTTGAATTATGTTTCTTTAATAAAAATGATGACCTATGTTCCTTATATCTAGTTATAAAGTTTCTGCCAGTTTGTCCAATATATAGGCTATTACATTCATCACAATTTAATCTATAAACTCCTGATTTTTTAAGCGGAGGGGTTTTTCTTTTTACATTAAAAAATAATTGTGATAGTTTATATGATGGTCTAAAGGCAACTTGAATATTGTTTCTTGTTAATATATGGGCTATTTTATCTGAAATTGTTCCAAAATATGTTAATGTAGTGTATTTTTTATCTTGTTTTGTTTTTATGAGTGGGTATATTTGATGTGTTGTGTTTTGTTTACGTTTTTTATTCACTAGTCTGTCAATCAGTTGAGAACTATAACCGTTGTTTTTTGCAATTTGTTTAGTTGTATTAATTTCTTTCGTGAGACTGTTATAATCTAAGGGAATGGAGATTGCTCTATGTATCATAGATCTGTAGGCGGAAAGTTTATGTGAAAATGGATGTGATGAATTATTTGGTATGGTTGTATCGGTGTATGTTGGTTTTCTAAAAATATCAAAGGTGTATCTATTGTTGTCTTTTGAAATAGAAATATCTAGAAAATTTATTCGGTTATTTACTTCTTTTTCCATTGTAAATTTTACTTTACTATGTAGGTTGTTCAGTTGATTTAATGTATCTTTTAAATCATTATCGTTACCCGTAAAACAGACAAGTATATCATCTACATATCTATACCAAAATTGTATATTATCTGCGTATTTAGTTTTCAGAAAAGACTCCTCCAGATTAGACATAAAAATTTCGGCAAGAAGGGGACTAAGTGGAGAGCCCATAGCTAACCCATCTTCTTGTTTATAAAATTTGTTGTCATACCGGAAATGTTCAAAAAGGGATAAAATTTCATCTTTTCTAACCGGATTGACATTTATGTTTGACAGTGAATTTTCTATTATTTTTAAACATTCTTTATTTGGAATATTCGGGAACATGTTAACTACGTCAAAAGACACTAGAAAACTATTTTTAGGAATGCTAAAATCTTTAAGTTTTTGAGTTAGTTCTACCGAATTTTTAACTGTATTTTTTGGGCTGAACATTGTATAATCTTTGTAAATATGATTTAATTTGAATGCTAATTTACTTAAGGGGCTGTTTATATAGGAGACAACAGGACATATAGGATTATTTTCTTTATGAATTTTAATTAAGCCATATAATTTTGCGGGTGTGGGATTCATATTGATTATAGAAAATTTTTCTCTTTCTGAGAGTATAGCGTTAACATCTTTTAATCTTAATTCAAGTTGCCTTTAGACCATCATATAAACTATCACAATTATTTTTTAATGTAAAAGAAAAAACCCCTCCGCTTAAAAAATCAGGAGTTTATAGATTAAATTGTGATGAATGTAATAGCCTATATATTGGACAAACTGGCAGAAACTTTATAACTAGATATAAGGAACATAGGTCATCATTTTTATTAAAGAAACATAATTCAAATTTTGCAAACCATTTTATAGAATCAGGACACTCTTTTCCAGATGAAAGTAAATTAAAAATATTACATTACGCGCCAAAAAGCAAAAAACTCAATATTTTAGAATCGATTGAAATATTTAAGTACCATAAAAACCCTTCAATAAACTTATTAAATGACCATACCGATCTTCGGAATTCCCCACTCTATTCCGCTTTATTATAGTAATTTAAGATATATAAGTTGGGTTTGTTTAGATTGTAGTTTAAAGCTTTCAGTTTGATAATGTAGTAGTACTACGAAACTGCAGTCACTGTTTTATAAATTAATTAATATAGTGATAGTAAACAAAGTAAAAACTGTGTTCTCATTTACTAGTCAAGAATAAATCTATTTATTATTGGGATTCATAGGAACTAATGGGCTTTTATTAGTATTTATAGAAAATTATTAATGATTTAATAGGATTTCTAGGGACTTATTAGGATTTCTAGGGATTTAATTGCCAAAAAGGATTTATGGTGTACAAAATTTTGGGCAGATATTTACCTCCCGAAAAAAATGCATTTTAAATGTCCTTCATAAGTAATGATGTTTTACCAATTAAGTCTTAATTTTATCAAATGGTGAATAAATCTAATAGTAGGTGTACATCCAAATTAGTTTTTCAAAGGTAAATATTTAACAAAAATTAATAAAATAAATTTATATTCTGGGGAAAACGGTGACATCACAAACATAACCTATATCTGCGGACAAACAGTAAAAATCGAGCACACCTGTAAGTCTATCACCTTGGGCAGAGGTAAGGAGAACCATCTCTGTGTTGAAAAAGTGTCCGTCGAAAGTTGTTATATTAGGGTGGCGCTACTGTGGCAAGAATAAATCTATATTTGTACGTATTTTGCAGGAGCTATTACATTTTTTGCACAGTAACCTACAAGAACTTAAAAACTAATTTATGTGGGGAAGGGGTATAACTTACATTTAGGCTCCACTCACTCGACTATTTTCTTTTTTTTTTTTTGAACTTTGAAAATATGATTTCTTCGCAATTTTGCACACATAATGCCAATTGCCAAAAACAAAAAATAACAGATTTAAAATTATTTTTCCAAAAATAAATCTAGCAAGAACGTACAAGCAGAAACAGTATGGAAAAGATTCCGAAGGTTTTAGCATAAGCATTAGCAATACTGTAAAGTTAGGTGTGTGTTTAAATAATAAATTTAAAACTAAAAGTAATTTTATAAAAACTTTTGTGAAGTATTAAGTTTCATGGAATTGTTTATCCAGTGTTTTAATATTAAATTTTAACTTAAAACTAACAATTTACTAAAATTCCTACTTCACCCTGGATTTTTAACAAATTTTCGATTTTAATCTCATATTTTAACAAAACTACCGACTTTGAACCTGAAACTTAATGAATTATTTTATCTTAACCATTCGGTACGTATCTTATAATACTCACGTAGAGACGAACTTTGAACTTAATACCTTACTAAACGTTTTATAAAATTATTTTTAGTTTATTTCAATCTTTTCATTTTATTTCTACGTTTCTTGTTCTGCTAAATTTATATATGGAAAAAAATAGTGCGAGTGTTACATTATTTTAAAACTGCTATCATAGGTTTTTGGTAACTGTGCAAAAATTGACTTTATGTGTGCAAAATTGTCCAAGTTGTTATTTACATTGCTAGCCGCAAAACTTAGAGAATTGTATCTAGTAATTTTGTCTTTTTTAAATGTCTCAGATTTAAGAAAAGTTATTCGGCAATGAAAGTGTTGAAAACTATAAGAGTTACTGGTGTTTGTCCAACCGATGAACTTTCTATAACTGAAGATAAATTGCGTGAAATTCAGAGGCGTTGTTATTTTAGTTACGTTACATGATACAAAAACCAACATAAGAAGGAGTTTTGTGGTTTTCAGCGATGAACAGTCAGTTGCGTGTATAAGCATTAAAGAATTACATTGACGCCAGACTCAAGAATGCACAAAATTCAAGGCTTTTCCAGCCCAATGACAAAGGCAGGCGTGAAAGTCAGTAAATAGAAAAGTATACTTATTTGCAAAGATCCTAGAGATATTTCCAAGTTTTTGAAAGTCAAAACTTAAAAAACTATACACAAGCCACTCATTTAGAAGGATGCAGGCAACTCTGCTGCCAAATTAATATTGAGATATCTTAGATTTGAAGTGAAATGAAGGCTAAAATTTCTTGGCTGTAGAAGAAGGATAAATTGCTGATTTCCATGTCAAAAAATTTGAGATTTAAATAAACCCTTTACAAGGACATTCTAGCGTTTCATATGACATCGATATTTTTGCAAATGCAACATTTTTTCTGTAGTAGTCAGCGTTATAGACGAAATGCGGATGTTTAGCATGAAAATGCTGCTTCTCAGTCTTGATATTCGTTTAAGTTCTACGATACACAGTAGTTTTTCTGCATGTCCCAATTGTTCTTTTGATTTCCATTCCATTAGATAAAATTATATTTTATGATTAAAAAAATGTTGATTGGCACAACAATATACTGGTTATAATAATTATAAATTGACATCTTGTTAAATAAACGACATTTAGGATAAGATATATCTTTTTACAGCAAATTTAGGTAAAATAAAATATCTTATTCCTGTTCAATACGATTTTTTTATCGTATTTAATAAATAAAAAAGAAGGTGGGTAAAAATTGAAAATTTTAATTTAGGCCATTTTATTATAATTATAATAAATTAAAGTATCTATATTTACATCTACATTGAGCTAGTAAAGAAAAACAGAATACCAAGTGCCAAAATGCTGATTTATGAGCTTAATAAGTGAAATATTAAAGATAAAAAATTATGTTGGTGCACAAAGCGCATAATATAATTTCTCAAAATAAAAGATCAAAAAATGTGTAAAATGACAAAAATTCAGTAAAAATGGCAAGTTGAAATTTTTTTTTTGGTACTTGCCATTTTGATTTTTTTAACAATTCATTGTAGATGTAAATAAAGACACTTAGACTTATTATAAATATAATAAAATGGCCAAAATTAGAACTTTAAATTTTCACGAATATGGTGGTCGGAAAAAGGCAGATCTTTACCCACCTCCTCTTTTTGATGTATATACATATATTTATTTAGTTGAAATTAATGTGTATTTATATTTAAAACTAAAATTTTACCTCTGTGTATAGTAATGCGAATTTGGTACTAATTAATTACCATTTCTAAAAGGTAACTACGGCCCTGGACATTTTTTACAAATAGGTAACCGAGGGACCGGTATCTATTTTAATACCTCATGAATGTCCCCACGTGACTGCTTTATATTACGTCAATTGGCTGTCACAAATATGGCCTGTGTTATGTAAATTTTCTTTCGACGACATCGGGTTAATGGCGTGCTTTTTCACAATACAGCTCGATTACTTTGTGCTTGAAAAAGTTTCCCTTAGGAAACCCAGCTTGGTAGCTACTTCATTTATCACTGGTTATTTTAGCTGTATTTTTCTTTACGAACGGTAAAATTAATTATTGTATAGGTCAAAGGTCCTGCTCGTAATGGAGAGTATACATAATATTAAATTTCTTCTTTTGGTATTGTAATAGATTTTATGTAAACAAAACTGTGTATGAATTAATAGCACCCGAATAAATAAGGACATTTTGAAAAATATATGTTTTTATTTAACAATGATGCCTTCTTTTTCTATAGGGTCTTATATTTTTATTGCTTTTATTTTATATTTTAACAGTGTATTTACCTCGAAATGGAAAACATAATACCAAAGTAAAGTAAAGTTAGGAAATTTAACGTCCATCTAACTAGGCCAACGTTTTCAACCGTCTTTTATTTCAAAAGACAACCCTTTATTTCAAAATTATGCACTTTGGCCTATTGAAACGTGTTAAAGAACTGCCAATTTCCTTTAAAATTCGGATATATGAGTAAAGGCTTTTAAGTAACAAATAAATAAAAAAAGTCCCATACACGAAGTATGATATATTGATACACCACAAAACGTATCCTGGAATTAAATGTATGCAAATTTTAATAATGTTTTTTGTTTCAGTCAAGGATGTTTTAGGTAAGTGTTTAATTTTTTTAGTTACTAGATTGCTTATTTGTTAGTTTCTTCGTTACTTACTTAAAATTGTTATTAAAGATTTCGTTAATCTTATATTGGTAAAAATTATTTAATAGCCCAAAAATGTTATTGGGGAGCACAAAATGAATGCTTTTAGGAGTGGTATAGTGGTACCCAAAAAAATTTCCAATGTGTCCTTTATTTCGATGATCCGAAGTTGGCAACCCCAACTAGAAATGAAAAGGGCCATATTTGAGGTATTTTTCATGTTTAAAAAAGATTATGAACCTGCAATCTTATATGTTTTCCTAGGATCTCTAAGAAGATTCATGTTTTATTTGAAATAAAAGAGATACGACATCTTAATGGGATAACTTATTTATTGCTTCGTTTTTGATAGCGTCTAATTTTTTTTAATTTGCTTTAATAAAAAGGATTTTGGATGTATTTTTAGTAACCTAACAAACAAAATTTATTTATTTAGCGATTTAAATTAGAAAAAAGAAAAAGAAATAAATACGTGATATGCAGAAACATCAACAGTCAATATTCTGTCAAAGTCTAGCATTGGTGTTAAGTAAAATAAAAAATATTCCCTTAGGATAAAATATTAAAAACAATTTTTTTATAAAAAAATCGTATTAATCCTTTTTTATAATCACCAAAGAACTTAAATTCTAACATAATTTTTTCCGTACAGCGATTATATCTTAGGTTGAGTGAGGTAATGGGATCGCAAAAACAACAGCTTGTGGAAACTCTTGTCACTCAGTCTTGAGCGCAAATGATTACAAATGTAACAGAGTAACCCAATGAAAGCTCTGTCTGAGCTACACTAAGAAAAATACTTAAATTCTTGTAGGCCGAATCAAGATATTTTTCTCTAGAACCACGATTTTCACACAGCGCCATTTTGATTTTGATATGAGTTTCAATGTTTGCTGCGAGAACCGCGATAAATTATCCTGAGTTTGCAATTGCTTTTAAACCGCCATTTCTAATTGTTTTTTTGGCGGCACTGAAAGGCGACTAATTGGATTTTTTGACTTTCAAAATGATTTCGAAGTGTCAAGTTTAATCTTAAATAAAATATGGAGCACTAAATTCCGCATTCTGCTAATGTAGCTACTTTAGAAATTATACTGAAGAAATCTGCTCCCAGATATAAACAAGAATATTTGTTTTTCAACGATTGGTGTTCCCAAAAAACGTTTATACATTGGACAAAGAGGAGGTTTATCGATTTTGCCAAACTTTCTAAGAAGTTAAAGCCGTCAACAATATGGGCCAGATATTCCATGCTGAAAACGATGATAAAACTGATGCGAAATGTGGATATCAGCAAATTTTATAAGGCAATTGCCTTTATCAAAATACGAGCTTTAAACCTGAAAAATCTTAAACGTTGATCAAAGGAGATATTACCAAATTTTTATCCGAAGCTCCGGATAACATATATTTGTTCCATAAAATTGTGGCTATTTTTGAACTTGCTGGAGCATGTCGTCGCCAAGAGCTAACAAATTTAACTATGGATGATATGAAGGTAATAATAATATCTTAGTGGTTAACATACCAGACACAAAGACACATGTAAAAAGAACCTTTTTTGTCTCCGGTCAAAATTATATTTACTACTACAGAAAATTTATAGAATTGCGTCCATCAAACACTAGCCATCGAAGATTTTTCATAAATTATCAAAATGGTAACTGTACAGTGCAGTGCGTAGGGATAAACAAAATCGGAAAAATTACCACTGATATAACCGGGATCTTAAGCTTGAAAATTCTGAAGTGTATGCCGGACACTATTTTAGGAGGTCCTCCGCAACTTTATTGGCTTATTCTTCTGGCACAGACATTACAGACCTACAAGGGCACGGAGGATGGAAATCTTCTTCGGTTGCAGAAAGTTATATAGATGAATAAATAACACATAAAATGAAAATTGGTAATAAAATTTTAACAAATAATATTTCGAAAAATAATACCATAAATTCACGAGCCGACGCCATGTCTACAGCCTGCAGCTACAGCTACTACTTCCAACGGCACCATAAGTTCTGGTTTATTCATCTGCTCAAACCATTCGCTTAATTTAGCTTCTACCGTAAATGTACAACATATGACAAATTGTACTTTTAATATAAACTATTATTATAAAAGTCCTAGTTTTCATAACATTATTCATTATTATTACTGTTTAATAAATTTTTAATTTTACCTTTTAACTTGCGTTTTATTAAAAACTTATTTTTTGTGTCGTCACCCTTAGTACGCTCGTAAAAAAAATATTGTTTCTAACACATGCGGAAATTTTTCTTTCGCACTTGTTAGGAAAATAGCTATTATTTTACTAAAACGTAGAGTTGCCGCGAGACACGAGATACGAGACGTCTCGTCTCGTCTCGTCTCGAAGCCGTTTTGTCTCGTCTCTAGAGCATTTTGTCTCGAATTTCGAGACGAGACGAGATAAAATCCTTCGAGACAAGCTCGAGACGAGACGAGACGAGACATCTCGAAAAATTTTAATGACTTAAGTGAACTAACTGTAATAAATCTCCAACAATATATTTCTAGTTCTTAAGAATTATACAGGTTGTTTAAGATTTGGTGTTACAAACTTCGACAGCAGTTGGATCTTTTAAAAATAAGTTTTTATAAACATAGGTCAAGAAATGCATCGTTTCACAAATACAGGGTGTTGAAAAAAAGCTAAAATTAATTACTTTAAAAAGTATACCACCCTGTGGTTTTATTATTTTTAATTATTTTGAATATTTCATCCATGTACATATTTTCCCAACTTACCCGGTTACTACTAGCTTTCTCTGATTTTAATGATAACATTTAAACAACTGGCTTCTGTTGTTTAAAACTTTTTGTATTTTCTTCCCCAAAAAATATTGAAAATTCAGTTGGATGGTTCTTGGATAGGTGATACTTAAGACCTTTTGCATTTCCACGTTTCATTTTTATTGAAGTATCTATTTTGCTTTTTTCGCACAGTAAACATATTCCGGTTTTTACACCGTCTTTTCTTTTATATTTAAAATTATTCAATTTTTTGGGATTGGGACCTAAAACAATACCCCCTTTACGGTTTTTTAAATCAAAGAAGCTACTTGTGGATTTTTTGGGAAGTTTAACTAATGACGTTGCGACTGCTTTTCTTTTCCTGTCGGAAGATTTTGGAATCACCTCCACGATATCATTACTTTCACAAACTTCACTGGAAGAATTCTGTTTGTATTTGCCTTTGTCACACTTATCCATAACATAGTCTTTGCCTTTAATACTATCTTCACTGTCAAACAGCTCTTTGTCACTATCACTGGCAAATTTTTAGATAAGGTTTTTCATGTTGGTTTCATTTTAAAAAATATTCTTACTTTTTACAAACTTCAAACACAAGAATGAAATAAGGAAAATGTCTAAACATTTTAAAAAGGCAACCGCTCTATAGATCTTTAAATAGTAAAAAACATGCAAAAACTATTGCCGCATCCCGAATAAAACGGTGTGTCGGCAAAGTATACAGGCGGCACCTTTTGATGCCTATGCAGAGGGTTGTTTTTGCATGTTTAAATTTAAACTAAAAACAATGCATTCTTCTTAAAATACATACCAGTTTGCAGCAGATTTTGCAATTAGTTTGTAGGTATATAGTGTACAGGGTGAGTCAACGATGGCGAGGAGTAAGTAATTTAATGCCTTGAATATAAGATTTGTAGATAATGTGCTTATGTAAGTATTAGGTATATGGTTAAATAGTATGTTAAATTTTAAAGATATTTATTTTTGAATTAGACAGGGTACGTCCATAAAGTATTAGGGTGCAACAAAAGTATTTTTTTTAAATTTAAAATAGAATACCTATACCTACTCATATTTTTACAGTTTTGGATTCTATTTATTTAATTCTAGAAATTCCTATTTTTACTTCATATTCTATACCCAGAAAGTTACGTAGGTATAAGAATATTGCCATTTAGGATAGTTTGGGTATACTTAATTATTATGGAAAAAGTTAAAAATTGGTAAAAAAAATGAGAATGAACATTTCTAGAATTAAACATGTAATGATAAAATACGTGTGTTCCATTTAAAAAATATGTCTTTTTATCACCACCTTGTGCACTGTGCAGACATAAAAATTAGTTTAAAAAATGTGTGACATGTACCTAAAAATAAAAATCGCCTGGTCCAAGCATTTTAAACTTCTGAACTAATTTTTATTGAAATTATCCTATACATTACTAATGCACTGTATATTGAAATTAATTTAATTGAAATAAACCAAAACAACTCGAGACAAAATATATTATCTCGAAATTTCGAGACGAGACGAGACAATGCTTTATCTTGTCTCGTCTCGTCTCGCGGCAACTCTACTAAAAAATAAAGTGCTACTTTATGGACTCAAAACTGTTCTATAAATATCACTTTATTGGTCAATAAAGTGTTTTTCATCCCAAATCAATTTGCTTACAAGTTCTTATAATCACCTATATTTACATAACTACCAAGACGTCACCTGTGACGTCACTACAAGTGGACCCACTTTTAAATCTTAAGATCTCGACAAATGCGATTAGCAAGTCCAATAACGGTGAAAGACCTCGTAAACAATACATCACAAGAAACCTATTAAAAGTGTTTAAGTTCAACTGCCATTTAATCATCATGACATACAACTTCCTTGAAAAAAAATAATTAAGTAGATGTTCCTCACTACCAGGTAAATTGTTTCTTTATTAGAGATAATGACTAAATTAGTAACGTTACAAATAGAACATGGGATTTTATCTGAAAATCTTTTTGTAGTGAAGATTTTTATTACCATTTTAACAATAGAAAAATTAACTGCTTTTTGCGGACGTAATAGAAAAAAATACATCACGCATAGATTGTAAATCGTACGTATATCATTATCAATCAATTTAACTGTGTTTCTGGAGTAGCAATTTGAATTTACAGCAAAAATGTTTGAATTTACCGGATAATAAAGAACAGTTTGTGTAAATTGGTGTTAACAATTGGTACTTTTCTTGCAATGAGGTTTGTAATAGCTAAATAGATATTTACGCCATAAGTCCAGAAAATGAACTTTTATAGATGGAATTTTGAAGCGAATACTGTAAAGGTTTTTTAAACGAATAATTGTACAATATTTTATTTTATACTGCCCTGTCGAAATTTATGTTTTGGAAAATTAACATATTTTTAACCTGCTTTGTATATCTACAAAGTAATTAATCGTCTGCTTTTGAAACGGATTTTAAGATTTTTGTTTACTGGTGGAAACATTGTCAGTACTAACATAAAATTTAAATTTGACCAAAAGATTACATTAATATATTCAAGAAAAGCAACTGTTCTGTTTTTATTTGGGTCAAGGTGAAAAGTAAAGTCAGTTGAAAATTAGTGTTATTTTACAATCATTTTGGTTAAATTGACAAATGGATGGAGATGGTAAAAATTGGATCCCTAAAGAAATTTTTCAAAAAGATCTGTAGAACCGTATGAGAAAGAATTTTTATCCTTTTCTCAAGGGAAATGTAGGAATAAAGTAGATTTTTTAAACGAAGACGTAATTGTGGCTTATCTTTATGACGTTGTAAGTAAATATGCACGAATTTAAATGAAAATTTAATAATGGTCAGTTGTCAACAAATCATATTTAAAAGTTTTTTACCCCTATTATTGAAAATACGACAAAAAGTATTTGATGTCATCAAAATTTTACCTACTACTAGCTAATTTTGGAGAAAACAGGTTTTTTTAATTTACCGTTGCGGTTTCGCCAGCTCGTGGTAGGTTTACCAAAAATATTTTTTCCTAACGCTGTGCGATAAATAGTTTCCTAGATATATTGGGACACCCGGTACATATGACTGTATTCGGAAAAAGATTTTCGCATATATTCGACGGTCCAAAAGAGAATGACGACACAAAATTGTTTTTTTTTTACATATATTTTTTGCATGTTTTAATTCTTTTTGGTGTTTTTTCTAAATTCTCAGACTTTAATTTGCTTTAGTAGTTACGATTGATAAATTAAAAACCATAAAGAATCGTTTTGCACGAATGTAAAGAATATTTAGAAAACGGTCTTAGATCTATTTTATACCAGCTTTATAGTGTGAGCTTTAATACAAGAGATCTAACGACACTTTCACAATAAACAGTTTGTTTTTATTTAATACAAGTTGTCTAAAATTTTGCCCTAAACCGACAACTTTTAAATCCGTGGTTGTTAAGATTTTTAAATGAATCACCCTATATCTTATTTCACTATCTAATGCAAAAGATAAACACAAATTAACTACTTCTTTACAAGTGTATTAAAATTTTGGACCGTTATCAAGATATTTATCAAAAACTACAAATATATCCATTTCATTAGTAAAGTATAAAAAGAAATTTAGACAGCCATGAAAGAATAACAATGTTTGTTTACTTAATTAGAAATTTCCCAACCGCTGTGTTCACAAATCGTCATTGTGGTTGGGCCCAGTAGGATCTTTTGGAACATGCGCTAGAGTTGCTGGTTATCGGCAAATCTTGTTGCCACCGTATGGAACGGGATCCGAAGCTAAGATGAACACAAGGCTTTAACTCAAGGTGTTAGCATACCGTGCTGATGAGTGAATGACATCCTGTGCCTTAAACAGGTGTCTCCAACGGTGCCTCTGTGATACAGGGCGACCTCTCAGAGCATGTAGCCTAACTGCGGTAATGCGGGTCTCTGCCGTGGTGGACTATTACTTCCCTAGCTCCAAACAGAAAGCGGAAAGAAATGCTTTCATAGGAAAAAAGTGACATAAGTGCGCCGACCGAAACGGGTGAATCCGTTTCGTAAGGTGCCCCTGAAATCACGGGCGCCTGTTTCACGAGGAAGGGCTAATCCATCCCGAACAAACAGGTGCTTAGGAAGGGTTCCCTTAATCCAAACAGAAGGTGGACAGAACCTCCTTTTTAGGAAAAAGGGTTACCTGGCTTTAAACAGAAAGCGGATAGGACCGTTTTCATAGGATAAGGCCGAAGATGCGGCCTCAGAAAGAACATCAGGTTCCTGTAGCAAGGACCTGGTAGCTACCCACGTCACTAGACCGAGAGGAGGACATGATGGATCTAAACGTCTGCTCGTCATACTCTCCAGGACCCAGGGACACGAGTAAGAGGAGATGTAAGAACTCTCTCTCAATCTGGTATCGGATTCATTAGAAGTCCGATCCTATTGGGAAAACATAAAAAGGTGTTAGCTACAATAGACCGAGCGGTCGCAGTGGAGGGCGTAAAAAGTCCACTCACTTTAAACCTACCTACCTACCTACCTAATTAGAAATTTAATTTAAATACTCCTTTATTGTTAAATGTTACTTTATAAACAATACAAAAAAAAAACAAAAATTCTAGGTACTGGTGTGTGATTTTTTTTGTATGGAGGGTAGAGAGAAGGAGAACCATCGTTAACATAAAATACTGTCCGCCAAAATGCGTTAAATTATGGTGGCGCTGCAACAGCAACAGGGTAAATTTAAAAGAGTACCAAAAGTAATTAGAATAGGATAGAGAAATAAACAAGGACGAAAGAACTTCCCTTTCATTTTATAAATATAAATAATAATTTCATTTTAACATACAAAAATATGTTTCATCTTCAATTTACAACCACTAGGACAACTTTTTATTACGCAAACTTTGTCCATGATTGTCTAAAAAGTATTTTAGAAGTAAACACTCACACTATTTACAAACCTTTACGTTTTTTGACAGCAGTTATTCATATCACACCCTTTGCCTATGCTAGCGCCACCTATTTACTGCTTACAGCTGGACACTTTTTCAATACGTCTCCCATAGGAGTTATTTCTCCTTCCCTCTACCCTCTATACTTTTCTGGTCCTGCTGTGCTGTCTCAAGCATTAGCTGAGCGACGCATGTCAATATTTGTATAAGGTTAAAAGTGTTTAATACAATATAATTTGCTGCGTTAATCCTATGACAACTGCTATTGTACATTCATAGAAATTTTACGAATTTTAATCCAAATGCTGTTTACAAGAGAATTAATAACGTAACTAGCTTTAAATAGACAAAGAAAAATTATTTTCAAAATAATGATTTCAAAGAGGATTTTTTTAAATTAAAATTTACTCAAAAAAGAGAACCTATTGCCTAATGATGTAAAGAAACAAGAGTGTGACTACGCAACCTTCTTGAACAGCCAATCACGTTTCTGATCCAAATCCGCCATATTGGAGCGCGGCAATGCAAATCAATTAAACACGAATATGAGTTTAACAAAATTTAGTTATATTTTAGTATAACCAAGCCGTATAAGAGGGTCAAACCTAATAGGCTTTTTTATAAAACAATCGGGTTTAAAATGTACTAAACAGAATCTTACTAAAACATATGAAAAATCATGACAAATACAATTGCTTAATCTTAAAATGATTAAAAAACTTGATTCAGTGTAAAAGAGGTGGGTTAAGATCGGCCTTTTTTTGCCCATTATATTCGTGAAAATTTAAAGTTTCAATTTAGGCCATATTATTATACTACTCCTACGTTAGTACTTAGGCTTTAGCTTTTGTGGACTGTTCCAAGATTTAAAAAAAATGGATTGGTAAAAAAATCAGAATGGCAAGTATCAAAAAACCTTTAAACTTACCATTTTTATTGAATTTTTTCCATTTTATACGTTTTGTGATTTTTGTTTTAAATAAATTATCTGATGAACTCGACGCACCAACATATTTTTTTATCTTTAATATTACACATAATATGCTTATAAACTAGCATTAATTAATTTTGGTGCGTTGATTCCATCATGTTGTCACGGTTAGTTTTTATTCCTAGGTTTGTTTTTAATAATTTAGTTTGTTTACCTTAATGCAGGTCGGTTTTCATTCTTTTTTTGCAGTTTATTTTTGGCAAAAGGCTCCAAATTTGATTGGAATTGCTGGGTTACTTTGTTTTTCTATCGTATTTGGTATCCTACCTTATGCTTTACGTTGCTTTTACCCTCGTAGTATTGTGTACTAAAAAATTAACATTGTTATTTGGGCAGCGTGGGTAGGCAACTCAAAATGCGTAACATTGTTGCCAATTTAGGGGCGAGAAAATTCCTAGAATTAGCAGCGATGCGCGTGCCACTGGTACTTTTGAGAAGGACGAAGGGCCATCGGCCATGTTTTACCATTGGCACTTTCACGTCAATCTTCAGCCGAGGACTAGGAAAATTTGCAACTACTGGTATTCAAGCCATTTTTGTAGGATTTGTGCTGCAAATTTCCCAAAAATCTTTCCCGACTTAAATTACCTTTGGTTTTGTGTGAATTTTGTTGGTTTGCGTTGCCTTTTTGGCTGTTTCGGGAAAGAAATCTGCATTGCAGGACTTGCAGTTCGACGCCGCAGGGATCACGTGTTAGTTGAAAATACCCCTTAACATCTTGGGTAAGTTCTTCTAGACTTATTCTAACTGAGTATTTTCCGTATAAAACGGTACATTAATAGATTTATTTGGGTTTTCTTAAGACGCGCTGGTGGTTCAGGGGATTTTCATTATTTTTTTTATATATTACGTCATGCGTTGGGCAAGTCGAATTTCAGTAAGAATTAATTATTAATTACCCTAATTACACCAATTTAAGGGGTTTGTTGTGGCCAATTTATTGCGAAAATCGCAGTTTTATTGAATTATTCTTTTTTTGTTGTTTTTTTTGACAGTTACGTTAATTGGCTACTCTAATTAGCGTTAAAGTTTTAATAAATCGCCGTTAGATGACGCTTGTGTATAGATTCTTTGTCTCTTTTGGTATTAATTAATTTTCTGGGGTTAAATTACCTTCTTTTGGTAATAAATTTTAATTACTAAGTTTTCTTGTCATATTTTTTTCTTTTTGAGACTTTTCTTCAGGGTATCAGTATCTGGGTGACTGTTCGAGACCTATGATTTTTTAATATTTCGATGCAGTTATAAATAAAATTGTTTTGTTAAATGAAGTTCCCATTAACCTACATTTTATTTTTAGTTAAAATACACGAAACTTAAGGATAACAAAAATAGTGATTTCAAGCCTTAAAATTTTTTTATTAAGAGAAATAAAAAAGACATAGCAATATATAGTTTTTTTATGCCAATTAATTTAATTTTATTTATTTGCACTGCAATATAATACATAACAAAAATAAAATTAAAAGAAATTATAATAATAAAAATATTGTAATAAACATCAAAACATATTTTTACCAAAAAAATCATCCACATATAACTATACTAATTATAATAAATATTATTATAAATGGATTAACTTTTTTGTAAGTACTTAGAATTTCGGTTTTTTTTTGCTATTCTTTGTAGTATTTTTAATCAATTATTTTTATGTTTATTTTTGCAAGATTTTCTTTGTTTGGTTAATTTGTTTGGTTTTGTTCCGCTTTTTTCCTCTATATTATGTTTATGGAAACAAATATATAAAATAAAAATATTGGAATTTTTAGTCTTTTTTTGTAATAATGTCATTTGAATTTATTTTAAAATACCA
>JAHBCN010008679.1:98202-112820 GCA_019359885.1 Listronotus oregonensis | reverse complement strand
TTGTTTTTTCGAAAGATATAAAGAGTAGTAGACTAGACAGTTTTATAGACCACATAAAAAATCCATCAGAAAGGTTTTGGAATAAGGGTAAATTAAATTTTTATAGGTAAAAAAATTAAACTTAAAAAAAAAATGCTCGAGAAAAAAAATTCAATTTAAATAGTTACTTTAAAGTTGTTTATAACGTTAGAAGGTATTCATTATTTTTTAGTTTTTAAAGTGACGAAAAATCTCAAAATTATACATGACAACCGTATAAACATTGAATAATGGAAAATTAATGGCCCAATATACTTTTTCATTTAATTATTCAACTGCCCATTGACACAATATATGTTGGTGCCAACATCGGCCCTTATTACATAATACACTACAATATTTTGCCTTGAGCACAGCAAGACAAACGAGGCACTTAAAACAATGTGGTTTGCAGATGAATTTAAAATGTCATAAGATAGTCCTACAGAAATACGAAACAAAGTAAGAATTAACATAACAGCCAATAATAATACGAAATATAATAATAACAAAGATTCTTAAAACTATAAAATATCACCATAAAAACTTTTTTTACCAAAACACCAAAAAAAAACCCCAAAAACTGCCGAAACGGTACTAATTTTCGAACATTTTATCCCTAATCATTCAAAAAAATTACCAAGTTTCTGAAAAAGTTGGGTTATGATGAAACGCTTCAGTTTTAGTTGTCGGTGGTTAGCAAAGGGAAAAAAGAAAACAAATACGATCTAACGTACGCTAGTAACGAATAAATGCAGTGGGCCAATGCTTAATTTAAAAACGTTGGATTTGTAACTCAGTTAAAAAAAAGGGCTACTGTGGATATATCATTATGTCTTTTTTCTGTCGAACCATTAACTGAGGTTTATGGGGCCAAGAAAAATCGCACAGGCAATTAAAACACGCTGACATTAGTGGGCCATCACAGTACCCTTAGAAAATCGACAAACGCTGTTTATAGGGCAACACTGCGGTTTTCCTAACAAAATATCCACAGCAGATATTTCATTTGTTTCAGATGACTGGAACAGGTCCCTTGAGTTCTTTGAGGAATCCAAGATCATTAATTTTAAATTTTGCAAACGCCATTTTTACGGTTTTTTTTCCTACAGAAGAAAGCCTAATCTGCCCAAAAAGGGTTTTCGAAATTAAGAATTGAAAATAAAAGCAAATTAAGAAAAAATTTATTTAACGAAATTGTTAGTGTTAAGATTTTTAGTTTTTTTTTTAAAATATTTAAAAAGTAAATTTGGGGTTAAAGAAACGAAACTTATTTAAAAATTTGGGGATAAAAAAAGAAACCAGAAAAAGCAAAACTTACCGGTTTTGTGACGAGTAAGGTTTGAACTTTTTTTTTGTTTTTTTCTTTTTTTACCAAGTTTACTAGTTTTTAATTTTATCAAATTCGCTTTTTAAATTTACTTTTATTAAAATTCCTTAAAATATTTTTCCTTTCTTTGTTTGCTTTTATTGTTTAAATTTCCCCTTACTTGCAGACAGAGCTTCAAAACTTGAAGTACTTCAAGAATTTTTTGTATTAAGTTTTTTTTAAATTTTTTATTAGGAGGACTTGTACTTGATAATTGGATTTTTACTTGATTTGCCAATAAATTACTTGAAGTATTACGATTTATTGAAGTAAAAAAAGTACTTAAGTAAATAAGAAGTACTTAAATAAAAAAATATAATAAAAAAAAGTACTTGAAGTAAAAAATCAACCCAAGTACTGAATTTACACGCCTTAATAATCGTACAAACAAGTTAAAACAAGAAATACGCGCAACCGCTGCTGTTTCTATTGTATTGCATTACAGGCTCATTTAAGGATCCAAAGCAAGACAAGTGAACAAGGGTAAAACCTTTATTTTATACCCAATTTGTTATATTTAATAATGATTATAAAGCCATTTTTCATGACAATTTTATTATCGAACGCATTTAGGATAGAAACAGTTTCCAAATCCCCCCCAAAATCCCAAAAAAAATGACAGTTCAAGAATATTTATTGGGGATTTGGCGTTTAGGAGCGGTGAATGGTTTATTATTACCTTTATTTGGAAAACCCCCCTATTTTAATAGGCAACTTAAACAGAATTTCCACTAATAAAAAAATTTGGTTGTTCTGACTTGATTTTGGTTATGGGAAAAATTTAAAAATTTCCCAAGAAAGGTTTTCATATGGGGCCTACAGCAGGTCCAACCTGCTGTAGGCACCCTTTTTAAAACACTCTTTTTCAGATTTTGATGCCAAGGTGAACGCCAACCCGTTGGCAAACAAGGAAAAACCATTTTGGGAAAACCAATATTTCCTATAATGTTTAAGGCCCAAAAGCTCACCCCCGTACGGCATTGTAGGCCTGTTGCCATAAATTTAATACGAAATTTTACATTATTTCGGCATCGGTGATAAGATCCCGACTTAAAAAAGGGGCACTTAACAACCCTACTTGTTTTCTAACATAGTTTTTAACCTCCTACTTTCCAATGACGTAGCGCTCAGTCCTTAAAGCTTTAGGGGGTTTTTGGAAAACCCCTTTTTTTGGAATAATCCCTTTAACTTCCTTACAAAGATACTTAAGTATAATGTGTTTTACTTGAAGTACTTTTAATTACTTCGTACTTTTATGTACTTCAAGTACTTTGGTTTACTTCAAGTACTTTGGTGTACTTCAAGTACTTGGATTTACTTTAAGTAAAATATTTGGGTGGTACTTCAAGTACTAAGTATTTTAATGAATACTTGTGGTACTTGTACTTGAAGTAATTTTTAAAAAATCAAATCAAAAACTTGGTACTTGTACTTGAAGTACTATTTAAGAGTACTCTGACAGCTCTGCTTGCAGATAGCACTTATGATGGTTTTTACCGAAAGCGCTCAGCTATCATATTTGTTTGAACAAATACTTTGCATAAAAGACAAAGTTTTTTCATTTCTTCTCAAAAACGTCTAAAACATTTGTTAAATAAGCAAATTTTAAAACAATCCCAATAAATCGTATTTTTTTTCCTTTCATTGTTCATAATTTTGTATTTAAGTATTCATCGTAGAAAAAAAATGTCGAGAAAGAAAAAATTTAAATTTAATTTCGTATTAGATATGAATGGTTATAAATTGTAAAGTGTATTACGCTGGTTGCAAAATAGCAACCAACAAAAAGTCAAAATAATGTAGTTTTTTGCATGATTATTTTGGACTCTTTAGAGTTCTCAGGATCTCTGTATCCTGGGCTCCACAGTTTCCGGGTTTGCAATTATTAAAAAACCAAAATTTATACATGATAGTCAGTACGAAATCACGCACCGAAGATCCACAGATAATCTTCTTTCGTTTATTTCACATAACTGGAACAAGCTGACCTTAGTATATAATAAATAATTAACGTTTAATCAGATTTGACATGTATAGCGAGGAGTACATTTGGGGGGCCACCATCGAAAAGTCTGATATTCTTCACAAATATATGTGGGCTTAACTCCAACGTAAACTCTGTTCACCATTATTATCAATCCTCCAAACAGCACAGACTATTTCTTACCGAAACCCAAATAAGCCCCAAAACAGCAGCAACCACCTCCGATTCCCAAATTATGAACTCATTTCATCTTTTCGATCAGCTTTATGGTCCTTTGCCAAAAATATTAGTCAGAACTTTTGCCCAAATTCTTTTCCACCCCTATTCACTGCAGATGGAATTGTCTCTACCTCCAAAGGAAAAGCCGAACTATTTGCCAAACAATTTGCTGCCAATTCTACGCTTGATCCTCCTATTAATCTTCCTCTTCCAACAGTTGTCCCTGTTTCTCATAAAATGTCCGATATAATTTTTAAAGTCAAACAGATCAAGCGTATTTTTACTTCTCTTAATACTAAAAAATCATCTGGGCTGGATGGCATCCCAGCAATCGTCTTAAAAAATGTGCTCCCGAGCTTGCACCCATCCTAACTCGCCTCTTTCGAATCCCTTACGACACGGGCATTTTTCCGGAGAGTTGGAAAGCTGCACGTGTGCAACCTGTCTTCAAAAAAGGATGCAAAACTCTCCCTTCTAACTATAGACCTATATCTCTTTTTACAGTTGTTTGCAAAGTAATGGAAAAATTCATTAATTCCCAAATCATAAAGTATCCAGAAAAACATAAGATCTTACATGATAGACAATATGGATTCCGTCACAGTAGAACACAGCTGATCTTCTTTCCCTTGTCCCACACAACTGGAACAAGTCCCTTGAGTTTCTTGGTGAATCCCAGATCGTTGCCCTTGACATATCCAAAGCTTTCGATCAGGTCTGGCATGATGGGCTTCTTAACAAAATTCCTTCTTACGGTCTTTCACCTAAGCTTTGCTCTTGGCTTTTCAGTTTCCTTTCTAATCGACGTATATCAGTTAGTGTAGATGGTCATTCCTCCAGTTTCTACCAAATTAATGCTGGGGTGCCCCAGGGCTCAGTGCTGGCACCCACGCTGTTTCTTCTACACGTTAACGATCTTCTCTCTTCCACAATCAATCCCATTCATAGTTTTGCTGACGATAGTAGCCTCCACTCTAGTATTCAATTTCTTAAGCCACCATGTAATTCTGATTTGGAAAACAAGCGCAGGTCAATGCAGATATCACTTTCACAAGACCTTAAACTTATCTTGAATTGGGGCGCTAAAAATCTTGTTCAGTTAATGCCTCAAAAACACAGTCATGTTCGCTGTCTCGAAAAAAGTCTGCCAATGCTCATCCCTTACATATGAGCGGCCAATTTCTGCAGAACAAAGAGTCGTTTAATCTTGTCGGCGTTACTTTTGAGAATAACCTCAACTGGCACAAACACATTTCATCCATACCCTCGGCAGCTTCAAAAAAGCTTAGATTCCTCTTCGGAGCCAGAAAATATTTTTCTTCTGCCAATCTGTACACTCTGTATATATTCCAAATCAGAACCTCTTTAGAATATTATTCTCATGTCTGGGGAATGGCGTCCCCTACAACACTTAGCATTTTGGACTTCATTCAAAGAAGAGCCGTTCGTCTTATTAATGATCCAACGCTCACAGAAAGGCTTCCTCTTCTTGCCCACCGTCGAGCTGTAGGGGATCTGTCGCTCTTCTATAGGTATTTTTACGGCTTCTGCTCAGAGGAATTGGCCAGTATAGTTCCTTCTTGGCAGCTCCCAACAGAGCAACACGTAGTGCAACTTTTATGAATCCTTTTACAGTTCAGTTAGAGAGGCCCCAAACTTCCCGCTTTCTTCGTTCCTTCATCCCTAGAGTGTCAAGACTATGGAACCTGCTGCCCGCAGAAGTTTTTCCTTCTCCTCCCAATCTCCAAATATTTAAGTCCCGTGTGATCAAACTCCCTCTCACCACACTTAAGACACCCACGGTACGTTAGTACTTAGGCATCAGCATTCGTGGAGTGTCCCAAGATAAAAAAAAACATAGTGCTTTTTAGTTCACCGTTTATTTAAAATCGGCATATCTCTGTTGTTTAAAAAGGCTTCTTTTCCAGCTTCCACCAAATTAAGGCTAAGGTTTTTTAATGCTCAGTATTGGCACCAAGTAAATTTTCTCACCTTTTTTTTTTATCTTGGGACAGTCCATGAAGGCTAAGGCCTAAGTACTAACGTACCGTAGTTGTCTTCCGATTAGTATACTTTGTATGTATTCCAAATGGGACCCTGTTTAAAATACCATTCCTATATCTAGAGAATAGTGTTTTCTAAAACTTTTGGTATGCTTGTTTCTATCCTGGGAAATGCCATTCGCCTTATCAATGAATTACTTGATTACTTGTATAAAAGGTTTCTTTTCTAGCTCACCGATAAAGTATTTCCACACTGCTTCCTCTTTTAAAAATTAGCCAATATAATTCCTATCCGGACAGCTGCCAATAGACCAACACAAAGTGCCACTTTCAGACATCCCTTCACAGTCTGTCACACAATTATCAGTTCTTCACAATGGGTCAATATGAAAAACCCTTGCGCATTCGCCATAACCGTTGTACCCGTTGAAATCTCGAATAAATATAATTTTTTAATTAAGTAGAGAAATTTTTGCAAATTCTATTAAGTTTCTAAAAGCAATTAATTCCTATCTATTTAATTAAAAAGTAATTCTTAATCTGCTAAGTTTTCGAAACCTGGCAGACCCACAGTTTTTTGTTTCAGTATTTCTTAAATCGTTAGTGCACCTAATTTATAATTGCGCACCTAAATAATACCTAAAAAGCCCATAATTTTGATTTAAATTTCGTTGCCTTTTTTTGAGTTGGGCTAGCCAAGTTTATATAAGTTGACAACCAGCCAGTTGCGACGAGAATATCTTTTCAATAAAATAGAAACACCCGCAGTCGCATTATCAAAAAAAATTCTAGAAACTTATATTCTTCACCTTTGCAATTAACTCAACCCTCGAGCATATACCTAGAGAGGCAGCCTTGCCGCTTAGCCGTGCGAACAAACCTGCCAGTGAGAGAAAGCAAAATAGGTTGGACAGCTCCTCTCGAAAAATAGGCACGTTGGAACGAGAGAAAAAGGTTATATGCCTATTCTTCTTTCTCTCTCGCACGGGTATTCGTACGGCCAAGCGACAAGGGTGCCTCTAAGTATATGCTCGAAGAACCCAACCTATTTTTTTTGCTATTGTTTTTCTTAAAAGATAAAGGTATTTTTAATGGATTTTTTTTATGAATTAATAAAAGGTAATTATAGCCATTATCCTAGCGTGTTTGATGATAGTATAGTTTTTGTTTTTAACCTTATACAAACAGGGGTATTCGCTGAACTGGTTTAAAGGGCACAACCCTATTCCCGGGACCAAAACATTTATAGGACTAGTAGGACGTAGCAAAAAAACATATTAAAATTTAAATGTAAACACCTCTTTTTTACATTAAAAATAACGGGTTTTTTACTACTTTTAAGGATATACTTCCTGTGAACCAAAATATTTGTTCTGCGAAGTCCACACTCGTTTTTAAAATGAAAACTAGGACATGTTCCAAACTATTTGCTCACATTTTTAATATCAAATTTTGGCGCAGAAATATGTTTATGCAATGGGTAAATATTTTTAATATTATTTCTGCTCATTGAAATATTACACAGGTCACACATTTTTGATCTACACGGGAACGCCGAAAGCGGTTAGGTGCTCCCAAGGTTTTTGGGGTCGCTGATTACGATGAAAAGGTCAGTTAACCTCCATCATGTCAGGTTCAAGGCCATTTGAAGGACTATTGAAGAAAAAAAACATCGGAAAAATCCGGAAAAATTCATGCATATATGTTTTTGAAGTCGCTAAAACCAAATCCGGCGTTTATTTACATCTATCCTAGAGGTCATCAAGATCAAATTCGACTATTATACCAAAAATTACATTTAAGGGCTAAGAAGGGCTAAATTCGCCCTTTTTTACACCTTACACCACTAAAACATAGATTTCGCTATAAAAAAGTTTTTCTCCTTTTTTAATGGTACATATAGGTTTTTTTGGGTCACTGAATTAGAATATGATATTAAAAATTACAGTTGAGGGCTTAGAAGGGCCAAATACACCCTTTTTAACACCCTACAATCCTAAAAAATAAATTTCGCTAAAAAAAAGCTTTTCCCTTTTTAAGGGTACATATAGGTTTTTGGGCCACTGAATTTAAATATAATATCAGGAATTACATTTAAGGGCTACGAAGGGCTAAATTCACCCTTTTTAACACCCTACACTCCTAAAAGATACTTTTCGCTAAAAAAAAGCTTTTCCCCTTTTTAAGGGTACATATAGGTTTTTTGAGCCACTGAATTTAAATATAATATCAGAAATTACATTTAAGGGCTAAGCAGGGCTGAATTCACCCTTTTTAACACCTACACTCCTAAAAGATACATTTCGCTAAAAAAAAAAGCTTTTCCCCTTTTTAAGGGTACATATAGGTTTTTTGGGCCACTGAATTTAAATATAATATCAGAAATTACATTTGAGGGCTAAGAAGAGCTAAACTCACCCTTTTTTACCTCTTTTTCAAATCCAATTGGATTCAAATCCAATACCAGGAATAATAATAAGAGGGGTTAATTTTGGTTAGTATTGGTAAGTTTACCCCTATTTTAACATCTGTTACCCTAGAAACTTTTTTTAGCGAAATGTATGTCTAAGCCCTCAAATGTAATTTTTAATATTATATTCGAACTAGTAACTCAAGAAACCTATATTTATCGTTAAAAACGGGGAAAAACTTTTTTTTAGCGAAATGTATGTTTTAGGGGTGTGGGATAAAAAAGGGTAAATTTAGCCCTTCTTAGCCCTCAAATGTAATTTCTAATATAATATTCGGATTTAGTGGCCCAAAAAACCTATATGAACCATTAAAAAAGAGAAAAACTTTTTTTTTCGCGAAATGTATGTTTTAGGGGTGTGGGATAAAAAAAGGGTAAATTTAGCCCTTCTTAGCCCTTAAATGTAATCTCTAATATAATATTCGGATTTAGTGGCCCAAAAAACCTATATGAACCATTAAAAATGGGATTTTTTTTGCGAAATGTATGTTTTAGGGGTGTGGGATAAAAAAAAGGGTAAATTTAGCCCTTCTTAGCCGTAAAATGTAATTTCTAATATAATATTCGGATTTAGTGGCCCAAAAAACCTATATGAACCATTAAAAATGGGAAAAACTTTTTTTTTGTGCGAAATGTATGTATTAGGGGTATGGGATAAAAAAGGGTAAATTTAGCCCTTCTTAGCCCTTAAATGTAATTTCTAATATAATATTTGGATTTAGTGGCCCAAAAAACCTATATAAACCATTAAAAATGGGAAAAAAAAAATTTTGCGAAATGTATTTCTTAGGGGTGTAGGGTGTAAAAAGGGGGGAAATTAGGCCTTCTAAGCACTTAAATGTTATTTTTAATATCATATTCGAATTTAGTGTCCTAAAAAACCTAAATTTACCATTAAAAACAGGAAAAAAAAATGTTTAGCGAAATGTATGTTTTAGGGGTGTAGGGGGAAAAAAGGTGTATTTAGCCCTTCTTAGCCTTAAAATGTAATTTCTGATAAAATGTTTGAATTCAGTGGCCCAAAAAACCTATTTGTACCATTAAAAATGGGAAAAAACTGTTTTTTAGCGAAATGTATTTTTTGGGGTGAAGGCTGTAAAAAATGGGGTAAAAAACACCTCCTTTCGTAGTATTTAATATCCCTTTTTGACACTTTGTAGTTGATCTGTTTCGAAAGAGAATGCAAAAAGTTTTATCTTGATTCATGTACTTCCAAAATCATTTCTAGGTTTAAAGTGTTTTTTAACAGATTTACCCCGTATTATACTACAAAACACACTCTAAAGCAATTTTTGTTACATAAAATTTTGCTAAAAAAATTAATAAAAAAAAGAAAAACCAACTTTTTTCTTCACTACCTATATGAATTTATAAAATTAATGGAGATGTATAACATGACAAAGTTAAACTTTTATCTAAAACAATAATTAAAAAATATTAAACACATATAAAAAAATTAATAGGTTATTCATATAAGTAAATATTTTAAAGATCTAAAATGTAATAAAATGTATAGTCTGTCTCAAAGTATATTGCCATGGTTTTTGACGGACAATACCACAATAAAGCCTTTAACGGTTTTATTACCTATTGTTATTGGGTAAACCCATTATTCCATAATGGCAGGGGTGGGCCAGGTAATTCTTGAGTATTGATCATTAGGTATATAAATATTTCGGGTAATATTTTAGTGGCAGTGTTGAAAAAGTTGTTTTACGTGAATATAACTATGTCGCGTCAAAATCATTTGTCATTAGATGCAAAACAGGATGTAAAAAATGTGTAGGAAACTTTAATCAGTAGAGGACTAATTAAACAAGAAACTTTAAACGAAACCTGTCTACTTACAAAACTCCAATATCATCGATAAGGGATATTATTATTAGTGAAGAATTGAACAAAAGAAAAAAACGTAGTGATTTTCAATTTCACTGTATAGACAATAGTGATCAGGACCTAATAAGAAGGAAAATATATCGTCTTTATGAAAGCGGCGTTGTTCCTACCTTGAATAAACTAAAAAAGAAGCGAGCCAAAACCAATATAAATATTAGCCGTGCCACCCCGCATAGAGTTATTTGTAAAATGGGATTTAAATACCGCAAAATAGACAAAAGACAAGAAGTAATGGAATCGCACAAATTACGCACTTGGAGATTTAATTACCTTCAAGAAATTAAAAGATATAGGTACGAAAACAAATCCATAATTTACCTTGATGAAACATGGTTCGATACAATGACACAGTATTCAAAGATGGGTTGATTCCAGTCAAAATACAAAACCCTTCAAAAAGGAAAACGCATTACCATATACACCCAGGTTCAGAAGACGGATTTGTCCCAAACTGCTTGCTGTTGTCTGCAAAGAATATTAAGGATTCTTGCTTGGATTATCAAAGGATAAAGTGCAGAATTTTTGAAAACTGGTTTCAAATTATCTTTAAAAAATATTCCACAGTGTTATTGTCATGGATAACGCAAGCTACCACAGCCATCTGCTACACAAAGCACCAGCTTCATCAAGTTTAAAAACTGAAATCCAGGAATATTTGTTAGAAAATGATATTTATTTTAAATTCGGTTACAAAAAAGGGCAACTTATGAAAAACCTAAATTCATATGAAATTAAAAAACAATATGTATGTGATAATTTGGCTGAACAGGCTGGGCATACTGTCTTACGTCTACCTCCGTATCACTGTATGTTTAACCCCATAGAGCATTTGTGGAACCAAGTAAAATCAAATATCAAAGCTGAAAATGTTACAACTACTGTCAGTCCCAGTGTTATAAATTTGATAAAAAATGTAATTACTAACATACCAGTTGAGAGCTAAAAAAAATTCAGTACAGCACATTATAAAAATTAAGGACTCTTACATTTCTATACAAAACAACATCAATCCTATTGTAATTATTCTCAATGATGACTCTGATAGTGAAACAGAATTAGATTTAGATATTTAGATTAAAAATGTAATTATGTATAGATAATATAGTTATAAATTTATTATTATTAAAACTTTGCATATATTTAATTTCTTAATGTAATTTTAAGATTATACCTACCTAAATAAATAATAAATTATAAATCTTTATATTATTAGAGTCCGTCCCTAATGTTCTGTCCTTTAATACCTACCGATCCGCAGTTTTATTGCTGTCGGCAGGTATAATCCATAAATGAAGGCAAAAGCTAACACGGTATACTTTAAGACAAACTATAACACTTCCCTCTTTCACCCTCTTTTTAGCAACCTTAATAAATAGGTCTAGATACAAAGTCATTTATAAAAATAGCGTATTGTAAAAAATAGAAAAATAATATATCACAATAAATATTAACCTTAAAACTTTTTACTTCCCTTAAACCAAACTGGCTTACTGTTTTAAGTATTACACATTTACCAAATGTTAAATTAGTAGCTTATTCTGTTTGAAAGTTATGGGCGCCAACAGACAGACGAAACGACACACAGAAATGTAAAAACATGTTTCTAGTAACCTACAGATTTTAAAACTTGAAGATTTGTAAAAACCTGAAAATTCGGGGTTTTCATGGTTACAATACTTCCCTTATTCCGGGGAAAATAAAAAATCCGAAGATCGAAACTAAACATTATCAATAGCAAAATGTGCTCTTGCCACATAAACAACAGAACTATCTGGAACTGATATTAAACTGATGAGAAAAATACGATTGTTTGTTTTAATTGTTCAATTATAAATGCCGTAAACCACAAAGTAAGTATAAAATATAAATTTAACACCTCACACCAAATTAAAAACTTTTTTGTAGTATTACTTATTGATTTTGTAGCACTTTCTATTAAAACAATAAACAAAACGACTAAAATGAAAGTTGGGTTTTTTGTGGTTGTTTAGTTGTTATATATTTCAGATTTTGTCGAAGCTAAGCAAACGTATAAAAGATTTTAATAAGAACACTAAATAAAGTCAAAGTCCCCAAAGTAAATATGAATTTAAGTAAAATGGTAAGTGTATTTGTAATTACGTTTAATAGTAAAGTAAAATCATTTTTAAGGTGCAGTTCAGATGAAAAATTTAGAATAATATGTTATGTTATTCAAGCCAAGTCAAATTTTTAAAATATTTGGTAAATATATATATATATATATATATATATATATATATATATATATATATATATATATATATATATATATATATATATATATATATATATATATATATATATATATATATATATATATATATATATATATATATATATATATATATATATATATATTATTAATATTATTGTAATGAAAAAGTAACTCTTTATAAAAAGTTCTGCTTTCTGAAAAAATAATATTAGACTTTTTAAACCTAAGATAGTATGTACAGGGTGATCAAAAAAAGAAAAAATCAAAGATCTAAATCTAAGAGAAAAGTTCCTTTAATTTTATTTTTAGAGCAAAATGGAAAATTATATATGTTTCTACTCTTAGAAGACTATTATTAAAAACAATTAATAAAATTGACATTTAAAAAGTATTATTTGGGTATTTTGTATTTTTTAAATGGGTAGAGTTTCTTTGGGCATATAGGCTACTTAATGCACTGAAAAGAAAAATTAAAAGTCCTGTTAGGTATGACTACTCACATATCCGTGAACTAATGAGAAGCCATTTTTTATTAAGTGTGTTGTATAAAGCAACTTCTGAATGTTTTTGCGTAATACACCTACATGGCGCACAATAACATCTTAACCTGTCAATATTAAAATTGGTTGGTTTAAAATTACTTGACGAGATGGCGCTAGTTGCTTCTTACATTCAATTGTATTGAGTTACGATTACTTTTTTTTGAAATTTTGTACATTTTAGCATTTGACGTCCTATGTATTTTAAAACAATACAAAATAAAATACCCGCTTAATGGTTGTATGTAAATAGTATATGAATTTTTCTCTGAAAAAGCAGAAAATAGAACTTACTAATTTCTTAAGAGAGGACTGTCCGACCAGTGGGTATTTTCCTGACGATTAACGAAAATGCTTTTCCACGACTCTTCCTAGAAGTCTACTCGTCCAATGAAAAACATTTCTTTCCGGTCTTCTTATGTAGTACGCCATTTCTTATAATACCTTTTAAAGTTCTACTAAGTAGCTCATTGTTACATTTTGAAGTGCCACGTGATCTTTTGTAAAAAAAATGTCTAATTAGTTTTAGGGAAATTCTGTTCAAATAATTTTATTACAAACATTTTTTAGTTCCAAATGGCTGTATGCTTCTTTTCTATGATGGTATTAGCATTTGCCATGCCACAATATTTGGAAGCTGGTAAGTAGTCTTAAATATTTTTTCGGGTAATAGTTTTCTGCGGTAATTCAAAAAGGATCATTAGATAAGCATTTTGAATTATCCTTTTACATCCTTTTTTGATCATTTGAAATTTATTTTTTATATTTATATTTTTATAACTGAAAGAGGTTCTATAATAAAAAGCAAAATAGCTAATGATAATATTGTTTCTTTCGTGGTTTTCTGGTTAGCTTACTTCCAGCCAAAAAAAAACCTAAATGTAATATATTTATTACAAAGTAGAAATTTAAAAAATAGAAAAACATATTTTAACAGTGGTATAGTCATATAGATAATGTACAGATATAGAGTACACCTCTGTCTATTCTATAATCCTATTTTAAATTAATAAAAAAACCCTAATTCAATACGCCTAGACGTGTAATAATAAAAATAATTTTAATTTCAAATCTTTTAAATACGCACACGTCACCCACAAAACAATAATTAGTTAAAAGATTATGTCATTAAAGCAACAGCAAAAAAATGTGTGTTAAAAATCTAAAAAACCCAAACATGTTAAACCTTTATGCAGGTTTTTGATTTTTTCTACTACCTTAAACATTCGCCAGATTGTCAGTATACATCCTAAATTCCATTTTGTGTATAGTCTGTCTCAAAGTATATCGTTATGGCTTTTGACGGACCATACCCCAATAAACCTTTAACGATTTTATTACCTATTGTTATTGGGTAAACCCATTTGTTCATAAGGGCAGGGATGGGCCAGGTATTTCTTCTAAAATTTTAACCGTTAAGATTTATTAGCGTTTACCAAGGGAAAAAATTTTTTTAAAAATTTTAAAATAAATAAGTTTACACAATTTACTTTTTCCCTTGTTTTTTTTTTAAAAAATTAGTAAATTTCTTAAAAATTTTGTACTTTTTTAAATGACCTTGCTGCTGCACCTAGTGATTACCGGATAAAAAGGGGAGGACATGGAGTAACTGGACCGACACACTTTTTTAAAACGACAAAAAAGCAATTTAAATGGGGTGTTAACATCATGTTGGTCATCATTACGCTGGAAGAAAATAATTTTTTAATATTAATTTAAAAAAAGAATATAGGTGTAAATATGGTTTTTTTGGCTTTCTTCGACCCGTACAAAAAAAAAAATTAAAAAGCCCTAAAAAAACTTTTAATCCCCACCCGTTGGGGTGCTAAACCATAAAAGATATTCGACTTGTTTTTTCCCCTGACAATGCAGCATGTGTTGAAA